>VMDR010035696.1:0-10685 GCA_007922815.1 Macrotus californicus | reverse complement strand
GATTTTCTCTCAGTATGTGGTTTTTTCCCCATTCTCCTAACAGTACATTTTTAAGAGCAGAAGTTTTAAATTTTAATAAAATCCAAACTATTTTTTCATGGATTGTGTTTTTGATGTCATTTCTAAGAAATCTTTGCCTACTCTAGACTCACAAAGACCTTTTCCTATGTTTTCTTAGAGAAGTTTTCTAGTTTAGGCGGTAGTATATTTAGGTCTATGACACATTTTGAGTTAATTTTTATTTATGGTTTGAGACATGGATCCATGTTTATATTTGTTAGGTATGGATACCCAGTTGTTCAACAATATTTGTTGAAAGTCTATTCTTTTCTACTGTGTAGGTGAGTCACTAAGGCTAGCCCACGTTCAAGGGGAAGGAATTGGACTTCACTTTCTGATGGGAAGAGTGTTAATCTGTGGATATCTTTTTAAACCACCACACTTGTCTATCCAGCTCCCTTGTCAAGAAGCAGAACATTATCAAAACCTCACAAGGGTAACCGCTGTCCTGATTTCTAATAGCATAGATTACTCTTGCCTGTTTTTGTACTTTATGGTAATGGCATCATACAATAAGTACCTTTTGTGTCTAGCTTTTTTCTCTCAGCATTGATTATGAGATTCACTTATGCTGTTCCATATAGATTGTTCTTAATGCTGTTTAGCATCCTATTTTGTAAATAGCACATCCATTTATTTGTCCTATTTATTGTTGATAGGCATTTGGGCAGTTTCCAGTTTTTGGCTAATAGAAGTTCTGATTTGAAATTCTAGTACGTGTGTTTTGTTCCTTATGTATGTTGAGAATATGCGTAGGAATGAAACTACTGGGTTTAAGGTATGCATATGTTAAACTTTAGTAAATACTGTTAAACACTTTTCCAAACTCTGTCACCTGTAGTGAGTAATCATGAACATGATTTCTTAATACCAGGTTTTATACTCGAAATTACTACACAAAATCCTCTTCAAGATGTATTAATAATGTACTCCTGAGATTCTGGATAGTTACCATTGACAGACAAAGCTGGGCTCAGCTGTCTCAGTTGACCAGAACATGGCTTCTTTCCACATGGTGTCTTTTCACGTGACGGCTCAGGTCTGTAAAGGCAAGTGTGTTGGTGAGTGAGGCAAATTCTGCATAACCTTTTATGACCCAACCTCAGAAGCCTAGCCCAGTTTTTGTGCACATAATTATGTGATGGCAAATACCAGAAGAGAATTTGTCACCTTCAATTTAGAGAACATCTTTTATCATCATTAATCAGGATTTAGATGATTTAATTTTTTAAAATCGTACTCTAAATCTAATAGGTCTTTCACTGACAGTGTTAAAGTTAAAATTCCTTGTAATAATGAGAATGGGTTTATAATCAATTCAGATTTTTCACATCAAATACTTAATATTTTTCCTTAAACATACGCAGATACTGATCTATTTAGTTTTAATAAGTATTTTTAGGTCTCATTATTAGTACTAAACTATTTTACTATCACTTTTCCAAAGTTGAATTTTTGCTTTAGATCTGTAAACTTTGTTAGTAGATGTTAAAAGAGGTCCAGAGTGTACCTCAAGGGTTAATGTAGTTTGTTCCTGGGGTAGTAGGAGTGCCTGAGAAGGTGAGAGGTGGACATTGGTACCTGAGCCTGGAGACAGGAAGCCTGTTTGGAGAGGCCTTCTTACAGCTACAACCAGACCTGGGGGGTCAAAAACCCTGATTGCCTTCTCTTCCCCCCTCTGATGTTGTGATGTGTTGTTCATACTTCTATCAGTACTGCTGTACTGTTTGAAAATGGCCCCTTTTCTATCTCCTTGGCTTCACTGGTTGACAGAATTAATAGTTTCTGTGCTGGTTGGTAAAATGAGTGATTCTGCAATTGCATAAGGTCAGATCTGTTTTATTCACTCTTGTCTTTTGTGTTGTGGTTATAATGTATTTTTAGTGTTACATGGGAACTTAAGAAACTAAAAAAAGTTTTCCTTTTTATTTACCCACATGTTTACCATTTCTGGTGCTCTTCATTCTTTCGTGAACATCTAATTTTCCTTGTGGTATCATTTCCCTTCAGTCTGAAGAACTTCCCTTAATGTTTTCTGTAGTGCAGATCTGCTGTGTTGTTTTTTAAAGATGGCTGTACATTTTTGACACTTTTTCCACTGAGTCAGTGGGCCTCTTCCCCCTCCTCTTGAATCTGGGTAGGCTAGGGATTTCATTGACCTACACTGTACAGCAGAAATGAAACACTGTGACTTCTGAGGCTAGGTCATAAAAGACCATGAAGTTTGTGCTTTCTTCATTAGAACACTTGCTCTTAGAGCTCTGAGCCATCATGTGAGAAGACCACCAGGCTGGAGAGGCCATACTCTGGTCAAGAGAGCCTGCTGAGCCCAATAGTCTAGTCAGTCCTGCCATGGTGTCAGATGTATGAGTGAGGCTGTCATGAACTCACTAAGCCTCTCCCATTCACAGGTGAATATCACTCAGTGACTTTCTTTGATGCCACAAGGAATAGAAAGAGCACCTAGCCAAAACCTACCTAAATTCCTGATCCTCTTAATTGTGAGATATAATAAAATCATTGATTTAAACAATTATTTTTAAAGTAGTCACACAGCAGTAGATAAGTGAAACAAAATTTGGGGTGCTGTTGTAACAAAAACCTAAAATGTGGCATTGGCTTTGAAGCAAGATGTCAGGCAGAAGTCGAAAGGACTTTGAGAAGACTGTTAGTGGAATCCTGACAGGCATGGAGGAGGTGTGAATGAGGACTTAAAGGAAAGTAAGGAAAATGTTGTCGGAAGATAGAGGAAAGAGGCTCTTGTTTCATGGCAGATGCTTTAGCAAATGTTACAACGTGGAGACTTACAAAATGTATTTAATGAACTGATGGATCTGGCTAAGGAGATTTTGAGACAGAATGTTGAGAGTGTCAGCTGTTTTTTGTTTGATTTTTAACTGTGTATCATCAGGTATAGATAAACAAAGCTGTACTGGAGAAGGAGCTGTTTAGTTTGCAAACAGAATTTAGAGAAACTGTGTAGGAACGAGATCTGAGAATGAAACTGTTTTTTATCCTTAATTTGTCCCAGCAGAAAGGTAGAGCTACAGGACAAAGATCAAATTCAAGGCCCAGTTAGAAAAGCATGGACTTAAGGTAGAGATGAAGCCAAGGTTGTAGTTATAAAACTTTTTAAAAATATATTTTATTGATTATACTATTACAGTTGTCCCATCTCCCCCTTTATTTCCCCTCTGCCCTGCACACCCCCTCCCACCTGCATTCTCCCCCGTTTAGTTCATGTCCATGGGTCATATATATAAGTTCTTTGGCTTCTACATTTCCTATACTATTCTTAACCTCCCATGTCTATTTTCTACCTACCATTTACGCTTCTTATTCTCTGTACCTTTTCTCCTCCTATTCCCCCTATCCCCTTCCCCACTGATAACCCTCCATGTGATATCCATTTCTGTGATTCTGTTCCTGTTCTAGTTGTTTGCTTAGTTAGTTTTTGTTTTTGTTTTTTTTTTAGGTTCAGTTGTTGATAGTTGTGAGTTTGTTGTTAAAACTTTTTATTAAAAGTTCAGAAGCACATAAAAGGGCTTGTACGTTTCTTAAGGACTTATAGTATAGACTCTCTTAAACACTAAGGCTTGTAAAAATCTTGAGGACGTTGTCCCACAGCAGCCTCACAGGGAGCCCAAGGTAGAAAAGGTCTTATCTAGAAGGTATCTGTAGATGTGGCCTTTATCTAAAGGAGTAGGTTATAAACTGATACACAAAAAAACCCACAAAGTCTGTATAGTGATTATATAAGCTTAAATTGAAAAAAAAAAAAACAGAGGCTGTATGGAATGAAAAGAGACTTGCACCTTCAGACATCTATGGGCAGGAAGCAGGCTAAGTAGGCAGCTGCAGTAATGGGATATTTCTAGAGAAAAAGAAGAATGACTTAGAAGGCAAAACCAAGATCTCAGAGGGAAGAGCCAAAAATCATGGAAAATCTTTCCCATGAAGCAGGATTCAGCCCCCGTCATGAACTCGTAGCATATGCCTAGTTGGATTTTACAATTTCGATGAATTGGTGACTTCCTATTTTCTTCCTTTGTTAAATGGGTATTTATTTATTGCAATTACTCTGTGCCTGTCACACCACCATATTTTGGGTCTCTGTGGATCAGATTACTTGTCTTTTTAGTTTGCAGGTTTTCAGACCAAGATTTGAACCCCAGAAACTGAATGGGCCCTCATCTGTACCTGGATGTTAAGGTATGGACTTTGAACCTGAGCTTGATGCAATAATGGGATGAGAATTTGGGGGAGTCTTCGGAAGAGGTGAATATATATTGTATGAGGGAGGAATGCAAAAATTTTTGGCCAGAGGGAAGACTGTGGCAATTTAAAATAATTTCCTCAGATTCTTTGGCGTTCCTCCCATCTAGAGGTCTATGTTCTTTTCCTTTGATATCATGAGATTGTGACTGTTTCAACTAATAGGGTACAGCAGAAATAATGGCTTTGTGATTCCTGGGTCTAGATTACAAAAGACAATGTAGATTCTATCTTATTTGCTAGAACTCTTGCTCTTAAAGCCGCTAGTTAAGAAGCGTGGCTACCCTAAGGCCCCGTGTTAGTGAGGCCATGTGTAGGCTCTTTGGTCCACAGTCCATGCTAAGCCTGGCCTCCTAGCCATGTCTGCCTGTGTGCTAGATATGTGAAAGAGGCCATGTCTGTGGAGCCAGATGTGTGAGTGAATGCTACCTAGTGAACTCAGTTCATGCCACATGGGAAGGATCACCCAGTCAAGTACTGCATAAATCTCTTGACTTACGATATTGTGAAATATAATAAAAAGTTTGTTGTTTCAAGCCATGGAGTTCCAGGGTGTTTTGTTACCTAGTCACATATAACAGGAATGTATGTTGATGATGATTTATCTCTGCTTTTGTATTTCTGAAAATATGTTCATTTTGCCTTCATTTTAGTCATTATTTTTGTTAGATATAGAATTTTTGATAGTCTTTCTTTCAGAACTGAGAAATTATTGTATTCTGACTTGCATTCTTTCTCATGAGAAGCCAGTGGTAATTCTTACTGGCCCTAAATATGATGTGTCTTTTTTCTTCTGGGTATGCTAAAGTTTTTCTCTTTGGTTTTTAAAAATTTGATTACCATGTACCCCCTCCCCTTTGATGCCTTGCTTCATTGAGCTTCCTGGATCTATGGGTTTATGTATTTCATCAAATTTGGAAAAACCAAACTCCCATTACCTTTTAAAATTCTTTTTCTTTTTTTAAATATATTTTATTGATTATGCCATTATAGTTGTTCCACTTTCCCCCTTTATTTCTCTCTGCCCTGCATCCCCCCCTTTAGTTCATGTCCATGGGTCGTGCATGTAAGTTCTTTGGATTCTACTTTGCCAATACTATTCTTACCCCCCCTACCCCCGTCTATTTTGTACCTACCATTTATGCTACTTATTCCTTGTACCTTTTCCCCCATTCCTCCCTCCCCTCTGATACCCTCCATGTGATCTCCATTTCTGTGATTCTGTTACTGTTTTAGTTGTTTGCTTAGTTTGTTTTTGTTTTTGTTTAGGTTTGGTTGTTGATAGTTGTGAGTTTGTTGTCATTTTACTGTTCATAGTTTTGATCTTCCTCTTTTTCCTAGACAAGTCCCTTTAACATTTCATATAAGGGCTTGGTGATGCTGAACTCCTTTAACTTGACCTTATCTGGGAAGCACTTTATCTGCCCTTCCATTCTAAATGATAGCTCTGCTGGGTAGAGTAATCTTGGATGTAGGTCCTTGCCTTTCATGACTTGGAATACTTCTTGCCAGCCCCTTCTTGCCTGCAAAGTTTCTTTGAGAAATCAGCTGATTATCTTATGGGAACTCCTTTGTAGGTAATAGGTTACTGTCTCCTTTTCTCTTGCTGCTTTTAAGATTCTCTCTTTATCTTTCATTTTGGGTAATGTAATTATGATGTGCCTTGGTGTGTTCCTCTTTGGGTCCAGTTTCTTTGGGACTCTCTGAGCTTCCTGGACTCCCTGGAAGTCTATTTCCTTGGCCAGATTGGGGAAGTTCTCCTTCATTATGTTTTCAAATAAGTTTTCAATTTCTTGCTCTTCCTGTTCATCTTCTGGCACCTGTATGATTCAGATGTTGTCCTGGAGGTTCCTAAGCCTCTCCTCGTGTTTTTGAATTCTGTTTCTTCATTCTTTTCTGGTTCAATGTTTCTTTCTTCCTTCTGGTACAAACTGTTAACCTGAGTCCCGATTTTCCTGTCACTATTGGTTCCCTGTACATTTTCCTTTATTTCACTTAGCATAGCCTTCACTTTTTCCTTTATTTTGCCACCATACTCAGCCAATTCTGTGAGCATCCTGATTACCAGTGTTTTGAACTCTGCATCTGATGGGTTGGCTATCTCTTCATCGCTTAGTTGTATTTTTTCTGGAGCTTTGATCTGTTCTTTCATTTGGGCCATATTTTTTTTTTTTTTTTTGTCTAGGCATGTGTTACATAGTAAGGGGAGGAGCCTTAGATATTCACCAGTGTGGAGCAACTCAGGTCGCTGCGTTGTGGCGCTGTATGTGGGGGAGGGGTCCGAGAGGGAACAATGCCTCTTGTTCAGCTCTCTGCCAGTTTTCAGTCACTTCTGCCCCTACCCACAAGCAAATTGGGCCCTTCTGGTGCTGATTCCCAGGTGGGTGGGTTTGTGTATGTTCTAGGACTCTGTGGGTCTCTCGAACAAACTCTCCTGTGAGTCTGGGAGTTTCTCCCACTGCCACCTCAACCCCCACAAGCTTTTTCAGTTAGAGATTTTGAGGCTTTATTTCCCCACACTGGAACCCTGGGTTGCAAGGTCTGTCTCACTCCGCAGTTGTTCCTCCTGGTTTATCAGCACACTAATGTGGGACCGCCCTTTCTGCCAGCCGCTGCCTTGAGCACCCTGGTCCGCCAGCTACCGCCTTGCCGTGAGTCCTCTCTACCCAGCTGCCTGTCTCCGCCCTTCCTACTGGTCTGCATGAATGTTTCTTCTTTAACTCCTTGGTTTTCAGACTTCCATACAGTTCGACTTTCTGTCAGTTCTGGTTGTTATTTGTTTTTAAATTTGTTGTCCTTCTTTTGGTTGTGCGAGGAGGCACAGTGTATCTATCTACACCTCCATCTTGGCCCGAAGTCCCATTATGTTTAAATTATGTATTTTTTTTGTGTGCCAGTGTCTCTCTCCTCCCCAATTATACATATGGCAGTCACTTAATATTATCTCATAATTCACTGAGGCTTTGTTCAGTTTTTAGCTGTTTTTCCTCCCTGTGTTCATTAAAGATGATTTCTATTTCATGTCTCCAAGTTTGTTTTCTCTTCAGTATAGTCTGATCTGCTCCGAAGGCCATTCAGTAAATCTTTCATTTTTTAGGATAGACTACATGTTGGGACACAAAATAAGTCTTGATAATTTAAGGAGATTGAAATCATATCAAGCATCTTTTCTGGCCATAATGGTATCAAACTAGGAATGAATCACAGGAAAAAAACTGAAAAACACACAAAAACATGGAGACTAAATAGTATGTTGCTGAACAATGAATGGGTTAACAATGAGATCAAGGAAGAAATAAAAAGATATCTTGAGACAAATGAATATGAGAACACAATAGCCCAAAATCTATGGGAAACAGCAGAAGCAACCCTAAGACAGAAATTTACAGCATTACAGGCCTACCTCAAGAAACACGAAAAATATCAAATAAACAATCTAACCTTATACTTAAAGGAGCTAGAAAGAGAACAACAAACATAGCCTAAATATCAGAGTAGAAATCAATGAAATAGAATTAAAAAAAAATACAAAAGATCAATGAAACTAAGAGGTGGTTCTCAGAAAAGATTAACAAAATTAGTAAGCCTTAACCAGACTGATCAAGAAAACAGAGGACCCAAATAAATAAAATCACAAATGACAGAGGAGACATAAGAACAGACACCACAGAAATACAAAGGATTGTAAAACATTACAAATAACAAACTGGGCAATCTGAAAGAAGTGGGTAAATTCCTAGAAACATACAATTTTTCAAAACTGGCCCTGGCTGGTGTGGCTCAGTGGACTGAGTGCTGACCTGTAAGCTGGAGAGTCGCTGGTTCAATTACTGGTCAGGGCACATGCCTGGGTTGCAGGCCGAGTTGCCAGGTGGGGGCATGTGAGGCAATCAATCAATGTATCCCTTGCACATTGCTGTTTCTCTCCCTGTTTTTCTCCCTCCTTTCCTTCTTCTCTAAAAATAAATTAAAAAAAAACTGAATCAAGAAGAAGCAGAAAATCTGAACAGATTGATTACAACTGATGAATTAAAGCAGTTATTAAAAAACTTCCAACAAATAAAAGTCCTGGACTAGATGGTTTTACAGCTGAATTTTACCTAACATTCAAAGAAGAGCTAACATTTATCTTTCTCAAACTATTCCAAAAAATCAAGAGGAGGAAAAAGTCCCAAGTTCATTTTATTCTAGTTGTAAAACTAGATAAAGATACTACAAAGAAAGAAAACTATAGGCCAATATCCCTGATGACCATAGATGCAAAAATCCTCAAGAAAATATTAGCAGAGCAGATGCAGCAGTACATTAAAAAGATCGTACACCATGATTGAGTGGAATTTATTCCTGGAATACAAGGTTAGTACAATATCCACAAATAAATAAATGTGATACACCAAAAAAAAAATTGAAGGTTAAAAGTCATATGATCATATCAACAGGTGTAGAAAAACATTGACAAAATCCAGCATCCATTTATGTTAAGAACTCCTAGGAAATGGGGACTAGAAGGATCATATCTCAACATAATAAAGACCTTATATGACCAAAGCACAGCTAACCTTATACTCAATAGGGAAAAACTACAAGTGTTTCCATAAGATCAGGAACAAGACAGGAATGTCCACTTTCTCCACTCACATTCAGCATAGTATTGGAAGTCCTGGCCACAGCAGTCAGACAAGATGAAGATATAAAAGGCAATCAATTTGGAAAAGAAGTAAAACTTATTATTTGCAGATGACATGATACTGTATACAGAGATTCCTAAAGATTCCACCAAAAAACTACTAGAATTGATAAATAAATTCAGTAAAGTGGCAGGACACAAAATAAATATCCAGAAATTTAGTTGCATTTTTATATACCAATAATGAACTATCAGAAAAGGAAACTAAGAAAAGAATCTCATTTACAATTTCTTAAAAAAAAACCTAGGAATAAATTTAACCAAGGAGGTAAAAGACCTCTACATGGAGAACTATGACACTGAAAAAGAAATTGGAGAAGAGACATGTTCTCTGGGCCAGGACGGTGACACATGCAACATGCCAGCAAGCAGATAGTGGCTGACAAACAGTAGAAGGGCATCATGGACTGCACTGTGCACATCCCCAAGGAGCAGAGCAGTGCTGACCTTCTGGAGGGGCAACCTGGTAAATGTCATCCACTACTTCCCCATGCAAGCCCTCAACTTTACCTTCAAGGATAAGTTTTGTACAAACAGGTCTTCCTAGGGGATGTGGACAAACACATGCAGTTCTGGAGGTATTTTGCTGGCAACCTAGCCTCCAGCAGTGTTGCCACAGCCACCTTCCTCTGCTTTGTATACCTCCTGGATTTTGCCAGAACCCGTCTGGCCGCCAATGTGGGGAAATTGGGCCCCAAGCTGGAGGTCAAGGGTCTGGGACTGTCTGGTGAAGATCACCAAGTCTGATGACATCCGGGGCCTGTACCAAGGTTCCCACATCTGGTGCAGGGCATTATCCACTACTGGGCTGCCTACCTTGGAGTGTACCACCATGCTGCCTGACCTCAAGAACACCCATATCGTGCTGAGCTGGATGATCAGCCAGACCATGAGGGCCTGGTGGGCATGGTCTCCTACCTTTTCCACGCCATGCGGAGGCTGATGATGAGGCAATTGGGCACAAAGGAACTGACATTATGTACAGGGTGTCTGTGTACTGCTGACAGAAGATCTTCAAGGTGGAGGGGGCCAAGTCTTCTTCAAAAGCACCTGGTCCAGTGTCCTCAGGGGCATGGGCTGTGCCTTTGTGCTGGTCCTGTATGATGAGCTGAAGAAAGTCATCTAGGTATGCCCCTCACCTAGACGGGGGGACCAGGAGAGCCACATAGAACACTTCACTGTTAGAGACTATTGATCTTACAGAAATTTTAATGTTCTAGCCCAGCCAGATCATGTGCAGAGTGCTGGGGAGTACTCTAGAACACTCATTGTGATCAGGACAACTGGTATCCTGATTCCATGCATTGACTGGGGGGAGGGGAACCCTGATGTCCTCCTGGGTCCACAGGCAGGGACACTGCCACACAGGCCTAGAGCCCAGGTGTTCACAGGACCAGCTATATTTAGTGTTTATTTAAAGGAAATCATGTTTCCCATTTGTACTTACGCATTATTCTCTTTGCACAGCTGAATATTTGCTACTACTTCTATGTTGGGCATTCTGCAAACAAAACCAGAGACAGAGGGAAAAAAAAAAGAAATTGAAGAAGATACAAATAAATGGAAGTACATACTGTGCTCATGGACAGGAAGAATTAACATTGTTAAAATGTCAATACTACACAAAGCAATCTATGGATTCAAGACAGTTCCTATAAAAATA
>VMDR010035695.1:0-10668 GCA_007922815.1 Macrotus californicus | reverse complement strand
TGTCTATCTTCTACCTACCATTTATGCTTCTTATTCCTTGTACCTTTTCCCCCTCTCTCCCCACCCACCCCCCTGATGATAACCCTCTGTGTGATCTCCATTTCTGTAATTCTATTCCTGTTCTAGTTGTTTGCTTAGTTTGTTTTTGTTTCTGTTTTAGATTCAGTTGTTAATAGCTGTGAGTTTGTTGTTCAAAGGCTACTATGTTTTTAATGACGTGTGCTTTTAGATGTTTTTCTCTTCCCTCACTGTTACTTGCTGCTGTCATTGTCTCCGTACCCTCACTCCTGATTTTGATGCTGGAGGCAAATTAACCGGATAAGTATGTTAGAATTGCGTAACACAAAAGCTGGTGTCTAGATGCTCAGCTGTGTTCTAGACTAGAGATTTTTATAAGATGTATTTGTTATTTGGGACTCTCAAGTACAGGTGAGAAACCCCATATGATAGAGCTCCTCTGGAATCTTTATGAAGTGGGAGGAGACAGTTCCTTAACAGCAAAGATGCTGAAGAGTCAGAAGAGTAGGAGATGTCGACTACATCAGATATTTGACTCAAATTAATGAATTGTTTCTGTAATAATTGTCTACTATTTTTTGTCTAATTTGCAGAGAAATTGAGAACCTGAATAGTTCAGCACTCCCCAAATCAAACCGTGTTAACTATAGAGCATAGTTTACATTATTCTTGTACATTAATGGTATCCTTGGGATTTACAGATGCACATTTTTATTTTAGCTATTTTGAATTATTATGTATAATCAAGTTTGAGTTTGTAATTAGGCTGAGGCATTTATTTGAGTTGTACTTGCTAGTGTGTAGGAGCAACTTTCTTAGCCGAGCAGCTACATTTCTTGTTTTCAAAGTAATTTTCCTTAACAGATCTAGAGGCATCCCAAATAATCTTCACTTACATTTGTCGTATTTTGGGGGCCCTTATGCTTCAAGTCTTTCTTTTTGCTAGTGTCAGTGACCTACTCTGCTATCTTCCTATCATTAGTCCTATTTTCCTTGCTTTTTAAAAACTTTACTTTTCTAACTCATTTTGGTTGTTTTTCACTATAAACCCCTGAAAATCTACCTTATGATAAGCCAGTACCTTTATGTTTTTGTAGTTTGTTTTCCTTTTTAATTGGAAGGGTTATTTTACTTATATTGTCTGCTATACTTTATGAAAATGTTCATTGAGCTCCCTTTCTGCCATTTATAATTCCAATTCAGCTCTTAATTATCTGCCATGATAGAGAGGGCAGTGACACAAATCATCATCTCTGAAAATATTTTTTATTTTTTATTAACTTTATTGGGATGACATTGGTTAATGGGATCGTATAGGTTTCAGGTATACATTTCTATAACACATGATCTGTATGTTGCATTGTGTTCCTACCACCCTAAGTCCATTCATCTTCTGTTACCATATGTTTGGCCCCCTTCACCCTTTACTACCCTCCTACCCTTTCCTCCCATAACCACTCTACTGTGGTCTGTGTCTGTGAGTTTCAGTTTTATATTCCACATGTGAGTGAAATCATATGGTTCTTAGCTGTTTCTGACTGACTTTTGCTTAGCATCCATGTTGTCGCAAATAACAGTATTTCATCTTATGGCTGAACAGTGTTCCATAGTATGTGTATATACCACATCTTCTTTATCCAATCATCTAGCGAAAGACACTTTGGTTGTCCCACTGTGAATAGTGCTGCAGTGGACATAGTGGGTGTATATATCTTTGTGAATAGATGTGAAGTTTTTCAGGTAGATACCCAGAAGAGGAATTACTGGGTTATATGGTAACTTTATACTTACTTTTTTGAGGAACCACTCCTCTTTCTCCACACTCTCTCCAATATTTGTTATTACCTGTCTTGTTCATAATAGCCATTCTAACAGGTATGAGGTGGTATCTCATTGTAATGTTGATTTGCATTTTCCTACTAGCCAGTGAAGTTGGACATCTTTTCATATGTCTGTTGGCCATTTGTATTTCTTCTTGGGAGAGGTGTCTGTTCAGGTCTTCTGCCCATTTTTAAATTGAATTATTTGGTATTGAGTTATATGAGTTCTTTGTATGTTTTGGATATTAAGCCTTTGTCAGAGCTAACTGTTTGAAAATGTCATCTCCCTTTCAGTTGGTTGCCTTTTTGTTTTATTGTTGGTTTCTTTTGCTGTGCAGAAGCTTTTTAGTTTGATATAGTCTCATTCATTTATTTTTGCTTTTACTTCCCCTGTCTTTGAGGTCAAATTCATAAAATGTTCTGTACAACCAAGGTCCATAAGTTTAGTACCTATGTTATCATCTACGTAATTTATTGTTTCAGATCGTATATGTAAGTCTTTAATCCATTTTGAATTCATTCGTGTGCCTGGGAACAAACTGTAATCTAGTTTTATTCTTTTGCATGTGACCTTCAATTTTCCCAGCACCATTTATTGAAGACGCTTTCTTTTGTCCATTGTGTGTTTTTGGCTCCTTTGTCAGAAATTATTTGATGATATACGTGTGGTTTTTTCCTGGGCTCTCAATTCTATTCCGTTGGCCTGTATGTCTGTTTTTCTGCCAATACCACGCTGTTTGTTTTTTCTTTAAATCCTCACCTGAAAATACGTTTATTAATTTTAGAGAAGGGGGGAAACATTGATGTGAGAAACATCAATCAGTTGCTTCCTGCACACACCCTGACCAGAGAGGGGATCAAATTCGCAACTTTTAGTGCACAGGACAATGCTCCAACCCACTGAGCCACCTGGCCAGGACAACACCCTGCTGTTTTGATTATCATAGCTCTATAGTATAATTTGAAGCCAGGGAGTGTGATGGTGTTCCTGAATGAGAGAGACAGACAGACAGACACTGGGACACCAACCTGCCAGGCTATCAGCACTGGCCAGGTTCCCAGTATCAATAGCTCTTGTTCTTTTTTTCTCAGGGTTGCTTTGGCTATTCAGGATTTTTTGTGGTTCTGTACATATCTGATTAGTTTTTTTCTAGTTATTTAAAAAATAATATTGGGATTTTGATGGGGATTGCATTAAATCTGTATATTGCTCTTGATAATGTATCCATTTTAACTGTGTTGATTCTTCCAGTCTATGAACATGGAATATCATTCCATTTCATTGTGTTTTTTTCAATCTCTTTTAATAATGCTTTGTAGTTTTCAGTACATAAGTCCTTTACAGCCTTTGTTAAGTTTATTCCTGGGTATGTTATTCTTTCCGTTATAATTACAAAAGGTATTTTTTTTTCATTTCTTTTTCTGAAGTTTCATGGTTAGTATATAGCAGCAATTACCAACCAGTGTGCTGTGGCACACTGATGTCCCACAAGAGGCAACATTGGTGTGCTGCAAGAATTTTTAAAACATGAATACCTGACTAATTAGTTGGGGCACTGACTTCTTCTTTCTTAGATTCTCAGATAAGATGACAACAGCCAACACAACAATAGCCATCTGGTGTGAATGAATCATAATTATGCCTAATTTTTTTTGTCAGATCAATAAAAGAAAATTTTTTTTGGTAGGCTTCAGTATTTTAGTAATTATATAGTTTATGTGTGCCATGAGATGAAGAAGTTTGAAAATCACTGGTGTGTAGGAAAGCAGTGGATTTTTTTACATTGATTTTGTGTCCTGCAACTTTACTGTATTTGTTTATTGTTTCTAGTAGTTTTTTTTGGAGGAGTCTTTAGGGCTTTCTATATACCGAATTATGTCATCTGCAAAAAGCAACACTTTTACCTTTTCATTCCCAGTTTGGATGCCTTTTATTTCTTTCTCTTGCTTGACTGCTCCAGCTAGGAATTCCAGGACTGTGTTGAGTAAGAGTGGTGAGAGTGGGCATCCTTGTCTTGTTCCTAAATTTAGAGGAAAAGCTTTCAGTTTTCCACCATTGACTCTAATATTGCCCAAGGATTTACTATATGTGGCCTTTATTGCATTGAAGTACTTTCCTTCTATACCCATTTTATTGAGTGTTTTAATCATAAATGGATGGTGTATCTTATCAAATGCTTTTTCTACACCTATTGATAAGATCATATGATTTTTATCTTTTCTTTTGTTAATGTGGTATATTACATTGAATGACTTGTGTATGTTGAACCATCTTTATGCCTGCCCCCAGGAATGAACCCCTCTTAATCATTATGTATTATATTTTTAATGTACTGTTGTAGGCAATTTGCTAGTATTTTGTTTAGGATTTTGCATCTGTATTCATCAGAAACATTGGCATACAGTTTTCTTTTTTTGTGTTATCCTTGTCCTCATAAAATGTGTTAGGAAGTATTGCCTCTTCAATTACTTGGAAGAGTTTGAGAAGGATGGGTATCAAATCATCTTCAAATATTGGTAGAATTCACTAGTGAAGCCATTTGCTCCTGGACTTTTATTTTTGGGGAGGTTTTTGATGGTTGTTTCAGTTTTTTCACTGTTGGTTGGTCTATTTAAATTTTCCAGTTCTGCATGATTCATTGTAGGAAGGTTATATATTTCTAGGGACTTACCCGTTTCTTCTAGGTTATTGAATTTGGTGGCATATAATCTTTCATAGTACTTTAGTATGATCCTTCCGTAATGTCTGTGATAACTTTTCTTTCAAAGAACCAGCTCTTTGTTGTATTAATTCTTTTGTATAGTCTTTTTGTTCTCTATTTCGTTCAGTTCTGCTCTAATTTTTATTATTTCCTTTCTTCTGTTGACTTTGGGTTGCTTTTGTTCTTCTTTTGTGTAATTAAGATGTAATGTTAGGTTGGTTACTTGGGATTTCTCCTATTTCTTGAGATAGGCCTAATGATTTAAACTTATCTCACTTTACAGCTTTTGCTGCATCCCAGAAGTTCTGATATGTCATATTGTCATCCTTGTTTATCTTTTGGTCTCACCTTTGACCTAGTCTTTTTTAGTACTGTGTTGTTTGATCTCCACATATGCGTGGGCTTCTTTCCTTTTGCAGTTGATTTCTAATTTCAAAACATTGTTGTCAGAGAATATGCTTGATATGATTTCAATCTTCCCGAATTTGTTGAGTCTAGTTTTGTGACCCACCATATGGTCTATTTTTGAGAATGTTCCAAGCGCACTGGAGACAAATGTATAATCTGATATTCTGGGATAAAAGGGTCTGTAAATGTGAATTTTGCCCATCTTGTCTAGTGTCTCATTTAAGGCCAATATTTCTTTACTGATTTTCTGTTTGGGTAATCTATCTAGAGCTCCCAATGGAGTATTAAGGTCCCTAGCTATGATTGTGTTTTTGCCTGTTTCTCACTTTACTTCTGTTAGTAGTTGCTTTATATATTTTAGTGCCCCCTAATTGGGTGTATATACATTAAGTGTCATATCTTCTTGATTTAATGTCCCCATTATCATTATAAAATGTCCATCTTTTTTTACTTCTTACCACTGTTATCTTGAAATCTCTTTTGTCAGATGTACGTATGGCTACACCTCCTTTTCTGTGGATGTTATTTGCTTGGAGAATCATTTTCCACTTTGAGTCTAACTTTGTCTTTGCAGCTTAGATGTGTCTCCTGAAGGCAGCATATGATTGGGTTTTGTTTTTTTTTTATCTAGACTGCTGCTCTGTGGCTCTTTATTGGTGAGTTCAGTCCATTTGCACTTAGGGTAATTATTGATGTAAGAGGATTTCCTATCACCGTTTTATCTTTTTGTTTACTGGTAGCTCTATGCTTCCTTTGGCTCTTTTCCTTTGGGTTTCTGTTGTTTTTGTTTTCTCTTTTTTTTAAGCCATGTGTCTCAGTTGGGGTTTTTTTGTTTGGTTACCATTATGTTTATGAAAAATAAAGTTTTATATGTACATATATGTGTACATATTAGGCCTTTTTCTTTTGAATGCATCTAATTTCTGCCGTTGCAAATTCAGGCCTTTACCACCTCCCCTTTTGTTTTTGTTGTCACAAATCATCCCTGTTTATGCTGTAAGTTTGTTGGTGATCTGACTTGTATTTTGTGACCTTTCGTTTTTTTGTTTCAGGTTAGAATGATCCCCTTGAGTGTTTCCTGCAATGGACGCCTTGTGGTGATAAATTCCCTCAGCCTGTGTGTCTGGAAAGTCTTTATTTTTCCTTCATATTTAAAGGATAGCTTTGCTGTATATATATTCTTGGCTGGTCATTTCTCTCTTTCAGTAGTTGGAATATTTGGTTCCACTCTTTTGTGGCTTATAGAGTTTGGCTGAGAGTCGGATGATAACCTAATGGGCTCCCCGTTATAGGTTACTTTCTTCTTTTCCCTGGCTGCTGTGGGGATACTTTCTTTGTCATCAGTTTTTCAGTTTTAATAAAATGTGCCTTGGACCAGGCCTCTTTGGATTGAGGTAAGTAGGTCTTCTTTTTGCTTCTTGGATTCAAGGATCTAGCTCTTTCCATAGTTTTGCGAAGTTCTCATCAACTATTTGTTGGAATAGCCTCTCCATTCCGTTCTCCCTCTCTTCTTCTGGTATGCCTATCATTCTTATATTGCTCTTTCCGATGGAGTCAGATAGTTCTCATAAAGTTCTTTCATTTTATTTCTGTATGCTCAAGTCTCTCTCTTCCCTCTGCGTCATTTCTAGGTTTTCACGTTCAATGTCACTAATCCTTTCCTCCATCGGGTCTGTTTTGTTTCTTATGTTTGCTAATTCATTCTTGATCTCTTTTATTGAGTTTTATATCTCCAGAATTTCTGTTTCTTTTTTAAAGTCCAGTGTCTTGGGAAAGTATACATTTTGTTTATTGATTTGCTTTCTGGGTGTATTAAATTGCCTGTTTGTATTTTTCTCGTCTCATTGAGTATTTTCAGAACTGCACTCCTGAATTCTCTGTTACTTATATCACGTAATTCCATGTCTTTATGTTTGTTTTCTGGAGAGTTTTCATTTTCTTTCTGAGCTTCCTCGCTACCTTGGTTATTCGTGGTATTTGATGGATTCCTTTGCTATCCAGGCATCTGAGTGACATGTAGCTAGCAGATTAATACAAATAAATCTTTTATTTTCCAGTAGGTGGTGCTGAATCACAAGTTTTGTTCTTTGGCGGTTTTTCATTTGTTTGTTTTTTTAGCTGTATGAAATCTCAGTGCTGTCCTCAGCCAGATATTGCTGACAGTGTAACCACAATGCATGGGAGTGGAGTGGGCTGTGTGAACTGGCCAGTTTCTTTGTTGTTTTGCCTTCGCCATAATGGTAGTCTCAAGCCTCTGCATGGTCCCCCTGCACTCTCACCCCAGAACTGGTCACAAAGTGAACCCTTTGCTCAGGGTAAAAAGCGATTCTGTAGTACCAGTTCTCAGGTTTGCAGATAATGTTCTCTACAGTGGGACACCAAGGCGGCAAGCTCTGGGAGGCTGTAGGGCTCCATGGCTTTGTTACTCTACCTGGAATGCCAACCGCCGAACAATCGCAGCTGCACCTCTGGTGCTGTGTCCCTCCTAGGTCTCTAGGCCCACCTACAGCTTGTACTACTCCTTCCTGCAGGAATGCCCACCAAATCTCTTTGCTCCTCTTGGCTGAAGGGAGCACCAGCTGCAACTGGATTCCTTCCCTCTCCAGGCTGAACCCCACTGTGAGCTCTGCTGCAGGGCTGCATCCATGACTTGTCTCAGCTTGTCTTCCTTGTTGCCTCTCCCTTTGGTTCCCACTTTCCCACCTTTAGATGTTTCAGTGCACGAGTCTCTCAGGTGTGCTTGTGTGTTGAGCAGAGAAACCTTTTTCGAGTTACAACTGTTCAAATTGTTGAAACTTCAAGGGGAGAGACCAAGGGGATCTCTCATGCCGCCATTCAAGGAGATCAATCTGGAAATATAATTCGACTTAAGGATGAATTAGCAGGATGATTCCCTTTTTGAACATCAACTTTACCATTGTAGTTATGCTTTGTTTAGATTAAAACTGTCTTAGTGAAAAACTAATATACATCATTTGAAAACATACCAAATAATACAAAAGGGAGTATGAGTCCAAGGAATAATCACAGTGGGGTTAATAGGAAACACACTTTTGTATACCAAACTAGTTCTCTTGTGCATTATTTATTTTATGCCTTAAATGTAATAATTATTTGGATGTATAAAAAAGGAGATTGGACAAAAAGTCTTGAAAAGATCAAAGACCATCACATATTTTGTCCTTGAAACTTCCCTCTAAATAGACTGTATTGTGTATCTTCTAGAAAGGGCAGTTATAATCTTAATGCTTTATGAAATCAAGAAGATTTTCCCACAAGGATTTAAAATAGTTGTTACATTTTGAGTCTGACCCCTGTGAAAAATGACTGTGTCTTTCCAAGACTTTTGAAAGTTGGCATTGTCTCACATGCTTTTTGGGCACAATTTGTTTTGGGGGTTACTTTTTTCCATGGGTATTCAAAATAAATAGGTACTTGTTATTGAAATGGGAAAAAATAGCAGTACTGTAAAGCTGATTATAGCTAGTGCTGGAAAGAATCTTGCCATCCAATTGGAAATATTTTTCCAGTTTGTTTCCCTGTTTAAAATTCCTAAGAACTATTTTTCTTTCCAGCTTTCAGATATCAAATTTATTCTGAGGTCAATATGCTTAATTCTGTGGAATAAAGAAATAATAGCTTTGGTTTTGTGTCATCCTTAACACTTTCTTATACCCAAAAGTCAGTGTTTATTGAATATTTTAAGTGCCACTATGATTACTACTTGGAATAAATATTTCTATTAGATTAAAAATAATCTAAGAAATCATAATTGCTGCTTCTCAGCTCAATCCTCACTGAAGACTGTTTAACCATGTGGCATATGATAGCACTTAGCTGCAGTAGTATTTTTTTTAAAGTGTGATCTATAGAGTCGTATGAAGGTCCTGTTTTTCTTATAATTTTGTAGCATTTGTTTAAATAGTATACCTATGTATTGTTTAGTTATATGAATTATAATGTATTTCAGATGTCCTTTTTTTATTTAACTTAAAAACCTTATTCCAGTGTTTTATGAAAAATCATACTGCTTTCTGATTCATTGTTTTTTTGAGTTTTCTGCAGTGGCAAAATCTTTTTGTTGTTGTTGTTATTTTGCTCCACTAAACATGCCTTCAAAAAAATAAACAAACGTTGAACTCCAACAGTAATTAGAGGCTTACTATGTTTTAATCTGTTAAAGAGAAACAACAGGCCTAAAATGGAGTCATTTGTGCCAGCTCCACCTCAGGGAACCAAGATTTATTACTTAAGTTTATTGCAGTTTCAACTTCCCAGTTATGTAACCTTTAACCAGTCCATATGGAATACCTGGTCAGCACTGGTGAGATCTGCTGATACCTCTCTTCCTTTCCCCTCAGGAGAGTAGCCTTGCCCAAAACAATGTATTCTTCACTAATAATGTTGTCAGCCTCCCACCACCACCACCGCCTACCCCCCTTTCTGTCTTTAAAAACCTATTTTGCACAGCCCTTTGGAGTTCCTTTCTATTTGCTAGATGGGATGCTGCCTGACTCATTAATAGTTCAGTAAAGCAAATTAGATATTTAAAATTTACCTGGTTGAATTTTTGTTACTAAACAAATCTTTCTCAAATAATTATTTATGAAATAATTTGTTTTAAATACCTTAAGACCTTTCTGCATTTATTTCTAATTTTTATTAGTATCATCATATTTCACTATGTCAAGAACCTTGGTAGTAACTGAACAGGCATAGCAAGGAAAAGGAAAAATCTACCCGCTTTGTCATCATACCCTTTTTCTAATCTGCTTCCTTTCTCAAATCTTGCTGCTATTGCAGTACTTACCCCCATACCATCCATTGTAAGAAGTATTGGAGCTTCCTCCTAACTGGTCTTCCTGACCAGTCTGTCTGCCTTCTTCCAGTCCATCATTCTCCTTACTTAGAATTCAATACCTAATAGCTGCCATATATTTTCGAGGTCAAGCTTATACTCTTTAAGGATTGTATGTAAGGCCTTTTATTATGATCTAGCCCTCACTTCTTTTGATTATGAAACAAAAGGAACTACTCGGAGTTTCCTGCACATAATTCATTTCACTCCTTAACATGTGCTATTCCCTTTGCCCAAAGAGCCTTCCTGGCTCTTCTATGCTTTGTTAATTACTGTTTCTTTTTGATGCAGCTTTTGTATTACCTAATTATTAATTCTTCTGTGAAGCTAGTTGACATCCTCTTTCTCCTGTAGCCCTTTTCCCTTGTGTTTCTTGTCAAATTATAAACAAAATTCTGCTTTTTATTTAGCTTCAAAAACTACAGGAGTCCTTTGATTAAAATTTATAAATTATTGTAGGATAAAACAGCCATCTGTGGTGTTTCTGTAATTTACAGTGAACCAAAGACCTTGAGGATCAAGGGTGAGGTATGGACTATACAAATGGACAATGGACTGATAATCCAGAAAGCTAAACAGTAACATTTGGCCCCAGTGACCAGACTTGATCAATAACTGCCAGCTTCCCTTATTTTTGTCCTCCCTTCTGACCTAAAACCAACCAGAGCAAGCCAAATTGCACCCCAATCAATCACAATAAGATGCCCTGTGTCCAGGTTAGCCTGCCAACAGCCTCCAGTCAAGGCAAGTTTGAAACTCCCACTTTTCTACTATAAAGGTTTCCCTCGGCCTGCTTTTGAGTTTGCCTAAACAGAGGAGATAGCTGATTGTTTTGCTATCGTAAGCTCTGAATAAATAGCCT
>VMDR010035694.1:0-10686 GCA_007922815.1 Macrotus californicus | reverse complement strand
ATATTTCTTTCTTTCTTCTGGTCCACACCATTGATTTGAGTCCTGTTTTTCTTCCCATCACTGTTGGTTCCCTGTACATTTTTCTTCATTTCCTTTATTGTATCCTTCATTTGTTCATCTAATTTGCGACTAAATTCAACCAAGTCTGTGAGCATCCTGATTACCAGTGTTTTGAACTGTGCATCTGATAGGTTGGCTATTTCTTGGTCACTTAGTTGTATTTTTTCTGGAGCTTTGATCTGTTCTTTCATTTGGGCCATTTTTGTTGTCTTGGCGCGCCTGTTACATAGTAAGGGGCGGAGCCTTAGGTGTTCACCAGGGCAGGGTGGCCACGTTGCTGCGTTGTGACACTGTTTGTGGGGGAGGGGTCCGAGAGGGAACAATGGCGGCCACTCCACTCCCTGCCGCTTACCAGACACTTTCCGCCCTACCCACAGTCCAACCGGGCCCCTCTGGTGCTGGCTCCGGTGCCGATCCCCAGTGGGAGGACTTATGTATGCTCCAGGACCCTGCGAGTCTCTCCAAGGAGCTCTCCAGTGAGGCCGGGAGTTTCTCCCCTGCCGCTGCCTCAACCCCCACAGGAGTTTTCAATCAGAGGCTTTGAGGCTTCACCTCCCCGCGCCGGAACTCTGGGTTGCGGGGTCTGTCCCGCTCCCGAGCCGTTTCTCCCCGTTTATCCTCACGAGGGAGTGGGACGCCTAGTCCGCAGCTGCCACCTCTCCCGGCCCGCCACGCCTTTCCCGGATCCGCCAGCCGCCACCCCACCACGCGAGTCCTCTCCGCCCCTCCTACTGGTCTGGATGTATGTTTCTTAGTTTCTTGGTTGTCGGACTTCCGTACAGTTTGATTTTCTGTCAGTTCTGGTTGTTTTTTCTTTTAAAATTTGTTGTTGTCCTTCTTTTGGTTGTGCGAGGAGGCACAGTATGTCTACCTACGCCTCCATCTTGGCTGGAAGTCTGAATAGCTAATTCTTGAGAAAGGAGGGATTTAAACAGACTTTCACATAAAAAAAAACAGATGAATCTAAGGAAATTAAACATTAAAGTAGGAATATACATTTACAATATGACCCCAAAATTATACCCCCGAGTAATTATACCCCAGAGTATTTATGCCACAGAAATGTTAATTTAAATCCACACAAAATCCTGCACATGATTGTTCATGTCAGCTTATTTGTAATGGCCCCAAACTAGAAACACTGAAAATATTCTATAATAGGTGAATAGTTAACAAACTATGAGATATCCATATCATGGGATATGACTCAGCTATAAAAATAAATACACTATTGATACAAAAAAACCTGCCATTTTTTGTCTGTCTTTTTGTTTTTGCTAATCCCTCCACCACTCAGAACCTCCCCACCACCCCAACAGCTGTCAGCCTATTCTCTGTGTGTCTCTATTTTGTTTGTCAGTTCATTTTGTTCATTACATTCCACATATAAATGAAATCATATGGTATTTGTCTTTCTCTGACTGGCTAGTTTCACTTAGCATAATGATCTTCAGGTCCATCCATGCTGTCACAAAGGGTAAAATTTTCTTCTTTTTTATGGCCAAGTAGTATTCCACTGTGTAAACATACTAGCTGTTTTATCCACTCATCTACTGATGGACACTTGGGCTGCTTCCAAATCTGGGCTATTGTAAGTAATATTGAAATGAACATAGGGGTGCACATATTCTTTCAAATTAGTGTTTTGGGTTTCTTCCAATAAATATCCAGAAGTAGAATTGCTGGATCATAAGTCAGTTTTTTTTTTAATTTTTTGAAGAAACTCCATACCGCTTTCTACAGTGGCTGCACCAGTCTGCATTCTCTCCAACAGTGCAGAAGGGTTCCATTTTTTCCATATCCTTGCCAATATTCTTTGGAGCATTTTCTCAATTTATTGAAGTTTCACTTCCCAACAATTGTCATCAGTTTGGCTCAAATAAACTCATAAAATTCTGTAAAGGTTTGGATGTTTTTTATGCTGACACAGGATGGGATAAGGATGTGGTGTCAGCTAAAGACTGGCTTCAGCCTGATCCCATTCTGCTGAGGAGCTCTGAAGCAGAAGTTACACCCAGAGTTTGTTCCACCTTTTGTCCCTCCATATCTGTGAGTCACTGGACACCTGACTGCAGAGAATGAGGGTAGGTAGACATAAACAACAGCACAGGGGGAAGGATTCTTTCAAGACTTTAACACCAAAACAGGGACCAGATACACTGAAAAGGAATGCACAGGACTTGCAGGAGTCACCTCCAGCCAGATGACCCACAGGAAGGTGAGCAGCATTGGCATCTTCTGCAAACTTGTTGAAAACACAACTGTAGGACCCATCTCAGACCTTCTGGATCAAGACCTGTAATTAAACAAGATCCTGGATGTTTGCACATTCAAGATTGAGAAGCCCTATTTTAAAGATGTTGAGTGTGTGTGAATGTGTGTGGGTATGAATGAAAGACCTCAATATTACTACCAATTCAAAAAGCATTTCTATCAGAATGTTTAAATTCTTGTTTTTCTAGTATTATCATACTTGGTAAACCAGAACTTCAGTGTTCCTTTTAACAAAATGAATGAGAAGGCAAAAATTATTGTGTCTTAAAAACCACAAATAGGAAAACAAGAAGCAGATGACTAGCTATAATAGCTCATGGCTAACTTTGCAGTTTTTCTAGATAGTCTTGAGGGGCTCACTGGACCATGTGAATAGGACAGGCCATGTGTCAGCAAAGCACATGCCCTATAGGGCCTGACTCTAGTCTAGCTTTGGAGAAGCTGTCTATGAGCTTCACAAATATTTGTATCCATTTTATAGGAGACACAACCACCCCTGACATGGGGCCAACTAAGCCACAAAATGACCTGGAAAGAGATATCCAGTTTGGAGTGGTGATCCATAGAATTTGACAAAGTGGGTGGCCAATATTTTGGATCATAATGTTTGTGAGGTCTGACTTGGGTATTTAGAGTGTACTGAAAAAGATAAATTTATAAGCCCTCAGTACTTCTTGCCAGGGCTTCATACTTCAATAAGAATTCAGTGGAAAGAGTGTTTGTCTAATTCTTACCTTCTAATCACACAGAATGTTTCCACACATTTTTTAATTGCTCTATGTATTTATTAGCAAATATTAGTGCAGCTAAAAGGTAATAAAAGCTCACTAACACTTACATAGTTTCACAAGACACATTTCAGGAAAAAAGTGATAATATCCCAGGGTCTTGGTGGGTGCATTTCTGCTGGAAGGGAGGGGTGGACCTCTAATTCCTAGTGGATGAGGTTTCATTCCTAGAGAAGGCATGTTTATTGGTGTTCCTCAAGCAGGGTGGTCTCATACCAGGTGGAGGAGCCATAATACGTGGAGAAAGGGGTTGCCCTGCTTATGGGTGTGGAGGTAGGCCCGGGACCTAGTGGGTACTGAGATGGGGCTCCGGCCATGCTGGCAGCGGCAGCAACTGTGGCAGCTGTGACAGTGCCTTGTTCCTTTGGAGTCATTACCTGCTAGGAGGGTCCCCCTACCCTTCAGACAGGACCTGCTAATCTTGCAGGAGCCTGTGGAACTGGAACACCAGCTGGTACTCCTCTGCCAGCAGCCCTGCCAACCCCAGGACCTCCTGCAGCTCTGCAAGTGGCCTTTGAGTAATGCGATATTTTGTGGGGGGAGGTCCCTCCACAGTCATGAAAACTAAGTTCTCCCCCCCACAGCAACACCAGACCCCAGACCCATTTTTCTTTACATTCTGGCTGCTTTGCATTCTTTGGCTTATCTCCCTGAACTCATCACAATCACAGAGGATGACCTTCACATACTTGTCAAAAGGCTTAAGGGTGCCGATGAAGATCCCGATGTCTTGCAGGATGCACCTCATTCTATAATGCATGTTCTGTAGCACCTTGCTGCTCTTTCCCACAGTCATGATGGTTGTTTCACCAAATCCAAAGTCCACACTAAAGTTTCAGAATCCTTGAGAACTAAGAGAAGGCTACAGATAAAGATATTATGCAGGTTCTGCTCCAAACAGTACAAGCTAGGGGAAAAGCTTCAAGTAGTATGCGGAGCCTGGGATGTTCCAAGACTGCTTTCACCACCTCGTGGTGTCTCAGCTAAGAAAGCCTGCCTCAGTTCCACATGGAAGTCCACCACAGGTACTTGCTGCTGCTGAGATCACCTCGGGTACACCTGACATTCTTGGGTGCTCGGTGAAGCTGTCCTCTTAACACTTGACCAGGACGTCCACCTCTGGTGCGTGCTCTTGTGCAGTCCGCTCAACGTAAGAGGTCTCTGCATGGCCCCCTCCACAGAGCCTCCGGCCGCTCCTAAAACCACAACATCAGGCATCTCTGGGGGCCGCGGCGCTCTACCACATTCATACTTTTTATAATAATATTTCTCTACTGTGTGCTTTTTGAAAACCAGGAGTACATGTGTGGAAGAGGTAGTTAAGTGCTCATCCATGCCCATATCTCATCTCCTTCCTGGGTACATGGTTTAGATGAGGGCATATGATTAATTCTAGCCAATGAAATGTGAGTGGAAATAATGCATAAAACTTCCAGGTGGAAGCATTTATTAGTTGGTGTGAAAATCCTTACACTCTTTTTTGCTGATGTGATGACTTAATACCACTTGTTGATACGGTAGTGGTTCAAGTTGAAGAAAGTCTGGTTTTCCAGTTCACTAGACAGCTACCCATTTACCTGTATTTGACTTCACATGAATTTGTTTGCTGAACCACTGAGTTTTTGGAGTTGGTCTTTTGTAGAATCTTATAATTAACCCAATTAATACAACACAAGCAATCAATATCATGGAAGTAGGAGAGCTAAAATATTAACATAGTCTAAGATAAATTAATTTAGAGTCAGGAGACCCAGATTCAAGTCTTGACTTCAACACTTACCAGGTGTGTGAGATTAGTGAAATCATTAACTATTTCTAGTATTAAGTAAAATTAGATTGAGCTACCTAATCTCTAAGATCCTTTTTATCAGCTCCAGCATTCTATAATTCTTTGAAGCCCATCACATGTTTTCTCCTGTTAGTGTAAAGCTCCTCGCCTCCCCATGTGTTATATCTTGCCTAATTATGATAAACTCATGTAAATCCCAGTACATACACTATGCAAATCCTACAAAGATATTCTTTACAAAGAATCATGGAATCAGTTCACACCTATAAAAATAACAGTATTTTGCATGAAGAAAGTTCTGTCATACATAAGCAATATTTACAGGACCATGCCTGATTTAGTCATCTGTCTGATTCACAACTGAGTCTTTCAAAGAAGCCATCATTGTCATATTGAAGGCTCTGCCCCCCAAAAAATCAGTCCTGTGAAATGAACTGTTTTTGCTACCACTAAATAGATAAATTTCCATCTGGGTTTAACCTCAATCTAATATCCATCTGGAATACTGGAGACCAAAGCATAATGCAGTTGAAAAATTTATTCTCTCTGTAATTTCAGGAGTTATTTTGACCCTTTGAGGCGCAGATTGCCACTTAGTAAATTACTTATGTGTGGATTAATTGGGGGACTATCGAATTTCTCTTTTATTGCTATTGCTATGACATCCAGTCTCCTCTCTCCACACATGTTACTTACTGCCTTTTCTTTCTTCTCTTGCCTTTGACATGTAAGATTTTAAGCTACAAAGCTTGGGTTGCAATAGACAGCAGTAGTTTCCACTCTCCTTTGAAAAAGAAGGCACAAATTCTCAACATTTGAAGAGAAAACCCAGATTGTTATAGGTTTTTAAAATGCTGAGCTCTGAATATTGATCTGAGTAGAAAGATCAGGGGACTGGTGTAGGGCAAGGGAGAAAATTGGGGTGAGAAAGGGCACATAAAAAGGAAGTACATTGATTATTTCAGATGGTGCATTGTTGTTTGTGAAATGAATATATACTCCCAACCTGGGCCATCTCTTCAGAGTTCTAAAAACAGGATGAATTTTCTTTCTCACTGCCTGTCTGCTTATGTATTATCCTCTCTGGGGCTGCTCCAGCTGCTGCCCCCTTCACCCCTGCTACTCCAAGATTAATTATGTTGGGCCTGCTGTTTCTGTTAGGCACTGTTTCCAAGGGAAAGTCCTTTGGTCACAGGCTTCTCTGGCTTCACTGCCCAAATGCATATTCAGTAACATCAGAGAACAAACCACTTCCATCTACAAGGAAATGCAGCGGCAACTGTAAGGCAGACAAAAAATAGATTTTTCTCATTTTTTTTCCACAGTGGGTGAAGTTTGTGAGGAAAGTAGGAGGCAGCATAAAATACTGATGGAAAGTAGAAACAGACACAAAGATAGAGAGAACAGACTGATGGTTGCCAGAAGGGAAGGGTTTGGGGGCTGGGTGAAAAAGTGGAAGGGATTAAGAAGTCCAATTGGTAGTTACAGGATAGTCACAGGGATGTAAATTACCTCATAAAGAATGTAGTCAATAATACTGTAATAACTATGTATGGAGCCAGGTGGGTACTAGAAACAGTGGGAGGACCACTTAGTAAAGTATATGATTCCCTAACCACTACACTGTACACCTGAAACTAATACAGAATAATATTGAATATAAACTGTAATTGAAAAAAAATACTGGTGGAATGTCTGGGATGAGGGGGTGTCCTTTTGTTTTTGTATTTTTTGTATTTCAAAATTGGCTTGGAAACCTAGGTGCTTCTGTTGTTGTTCTTTCTCAAGTCTAGAAAAATGATAATAATAACTCCTAATGTAAAATTAAACATTTCCCCTACTAAGTCATACTAAAGGAACATTACTCAAATTTTAGTTGTATGTCTTACAGTAAGTTATTCTCATATACTCTGAGTTCCTTACAAAGAATTCTAACATCTATTGAAATCATTAGAACTAAAGTTTAATCTTTTTTCTTCTTATCTTCAAGCTAACATTTTTCCTGATTCCTGCTTTTCCCATATTCAAATGACTTTGAAATTATTTTCTATCCCTACTTCTTTCTACCACTGCTTGTCTACTAATCTGAGTTTGCTGCCTTCCCATTCTTTCTAGGAACATCTCAGTTTCTCTCTTCTTTGAAATAAATTGCTTTGTTCTGCCTTCCTTATACAGGAATATAACCCTACTTCCCAACTTATTTTTTTTTACCTTTTTATTTCTAATTTCTATCATAATCTAAATCAATTCTATTTGCTTTTACCTACTGGCAGTTGGTACCAAGAACTACAAAAGAATATAGAATAACAAGTATTTGGCTTGTTTTCTAAAAAATTAAAATGTATATTTCTTGTGAGGGTCATATTTCCCCCATGCCTTGGTAGCATTGGGGAAGATGTCATTCCATGAAACTATACTCACCATGATCTTATTCTTGGTAAAACATTGCAAATTTCACTTGATAATAGATTAAAGACAACCAAAATTATTTAATAACTCCCCTATCTATAGAGTGGAAGAATTTCCTCTCTCTTATATCTGGGTAGGTTCTAGGACTGCTTTGAAAGTTTGGTTATGCCAGATTGAGGGGCCAGGCTGAATAGACTGGCAGCTCTTCATGCTCTGTCTTGGAACATTCACTCTTAGAGCTCTAAGTCACCATGAAGAAGTCCAACTAGCCTTGACCATGCTGGAGAAGCTATATGTAGGACTTGCTTGCAATAGTCCCAGCTAAGCTCAGCCTTCCAGCCCATTTCCAGGCACACAAACTGAAGCCAGCATGGATTTCCAGACCAGCCTGCATATCAACCAGTACCACAAAGTGACCTCAGTCAATGTCATGAGGAGCAGAAGAACCAGCTCATCAAAACATCCCAAGTTCCTGACCCATATAATTCTGTAGTATAATGGAATGGTTGTTGCTTTGAGACTTTATATTTAGAGTGATTTGTCACACAGCAGTTAATAATTGGAATGTCCTTAATGCTGGCAGACTTTACCATGAGCTGGTGGGCCTGGAGGGACTATCAGACAAGATATAGTTCCTCCCTTGGGCTAACTTAGAGCCAGAGAAGCAGCTGACCATATTTCCTCCTGGTCACTTGAGCCAATGGATAATAATATCCTGCTTAGCCTGAAACTACTCTACATAATCAGAACCTTAGTTCAAAAATTCAATGTGTAAAAAATTTAAATTTCTTATTTTTCCCAAGCACCTTCGGCTTTAAGGTTTTAGTGCACCATATGTGTCATCAAAGAATCCTTCCTTTTTTCTGGAATCAGTGAGCTATAGCCTTTGGGCTGCCTGTTTTTGTATGTCCTGAAAGCTTAGAATGTTTCTGACATCTTTAAGTGGCTGTTTTAAAAGCCAATAAAAAGAGAACATACAACAGAGATAAAATGTGGCCTGCAAAGTCTAAACTATTTGATATCTGAACCTTTACAGGAAAAGTTTGCCAACCTTTAGTAAAGGCAAGGGTTGGGAGAGCATATAATCTTCAGCTGTTCATCTTTTTTTGTGCTTCAACCTCTGAGCTATTTACCCTCCTGCTTAGATAACAGGCACCAATAGACACACAATATATCCTTTCCCATCTACAAGTTTCCTTGGGTCTTGCAGTTCTCCCCGCTGTTGCTGCCCACAAGGGCAATCATCTAGCTCCTTCAGCTCCACACACGGGAAACTCTTGGATAAAGCCCTCTGCCATGTCAGTCCTTCTCAGGCCCACAGATATTATTCCCAGAAACTCTGTGCAGCTACATCACACATTCCCCATCTAGACACTACATTTCTTTTTAGAATATGCTGCCAATACCATATTCTGGCTGGGAAAGGGGTGTGGGTCTCCTTTACTCATACATCCTTCATCCTATCTGCCAGTCCTCTTTTCCCCCTGGACTCACTCCCAGATAAGAAAGTGAAGAGGTTCAGAATGTATTCATTATTTATTGGGACTCAATCAAGTGGCGGGCATTTTGCTAGACACTTGAGATATACCAGAGAAGAAAACAAAGATCCCTTTCATAATTCTAAAAGGAGGCAGATAATAAACAATATAAAATGAATAACTAAAGCATCTGTATACTAAAAGTGTAATAAGAAAAGAACAAATAAACAGAATAAGAGCAATAGGTTGGGGATAGTGAGTCTTAGTCAGGCCTTAATGAGGATGTGATTTTGAGTAAAAACCTGAAGTAGGAGAGTGAATGAGCCACGTAGATATCCAGGAGAAGAGTATCCAATGTACTGAAGACAATGCTATGCTGACATATTCAGTCAACGTGAGGGAGCCCAGTAGAAATGGAAAGTGTGATCAGATTGAGAGCAGATATGTGTAACGTCTTGTAACCCTGGCTAAGGAATTTTTAGCTTTGGCATGAAGTAACACAGGGAACATTTGTAGGGTTTTGAGCAGAGGAGTTTGCCTTACCTGACATAGGTTACAACAGGAATCACTTTGAGACTGGTGCGGGTGGGGTTGGGAAAAGTCAAGAGTAGAAGAAGATACACCTGTTGGAAAGCTATTGAAATAATCTAAGCAAGGCATTCAGACTCAAAGTGACTGCAATAGAAATGGTAAGAAGTGTTAAGCCTCACGACTTCCAAGATTCCATTATTTCCTCTTCAAAGTTTTCCTCTTTTCTCAGCTCTAATATTATTTAATAGATTGAAGGTATAAAGGTCTTGCTCTTCAATGATCATGTAGTCTCTCATATCTGTGGACTAGGCCCTGAATTGTTGTCCTTTCCCTCAAGGCCCTGGAAAGAGTTACCTTTTTCTCTGCTTTCCAAGGAACATACCCCTTCCCTACAGCTATGAGCCCAGAATAGCCTCATTCCAACTTGATCAATGAAAGAAGAAAAGGACAATGGCAAAGGCAAAACTGTTGCACTTATCCGGAACTCTGACATCTGATTTGTAAATCCATATACTGCAGGGCTTTCTCTCTGAGTTTGAGTTGAGTCACACAGCAGACTACTGACTGCCCTCAGGCTAAAAGCCATAAAAAATAAGAACCTCATCAAGTCTCATTCTCATTTTTACCAAGTGTCAACACCCCTACAGTTATCTGTTTTCTTCTTGTTCTCCCATGCCTTTAATAGTAGTTTTCTTTGGTTTGTTCAGAGTTTAAAGTTGCTATTTCCAGGAAGGTTAGTCAAATAAGAATTACTCAAACATTACCAAAACTGAAATCCCACCACTGATTTTTGTCTTCAGTTACTCCTCTCTCTTCCTTTTGTTCAAGAGGACATTGCAGGGCTGTGTTTCTATGCCAAGAGCTTTGCTACTCAGTATGTGATTCCTGGACCAGCAACACTGGCCTCACCTGGTATAGAAATCAGCACTCTCAGGCCCTACCCAAGCTCTATGTAACCAGTATTGGTACCATAACAATATCCCAGGTGATTTATATGTACATTAAATTTTTTAAACATTTTATTACTTTATTGTTGTTCCATTAGAGTTGTCTGCATTTTCCCCCCACCAATCCCCCCATCCCAGCCAATCCCACCTCCCTCCCTCTTTTCCACCCTCCCTTTTGGTTATGTCCATGTGTCCAAGGGTTCCTGGAAACCCTTCCCCTCACTGTCCCCTCCCCCACCCCCTCTGGCTATTCCTAGATTGTTCTTAATTTCAAACTCTCCAGTAATATTTTGTTTGCTTTTTTCTTTTGTTGATTATGTTCCAGTTAAAGGTGAGATCATATGGTATTTCTCCCTCACCACCTGGCTTATTTCTCTTAGCATAATGCTCTCCACTTCCAGCCATGCCGT
>VMDR010035693.1:0-10686 GCA_007922815.1 Macrotus californicus | reverse complement strand
AATACGTGCACATATTGTCTTAAAAGCTGTTTCATTTTAAAACAGCCCAAATCACCTTAATACACAGTCATGTATATCTTCTTTGTGCTCATTGGGATGAGAGAGGAAAGCAATCTTTTGAAGCAGAGCCACTGTGAAGTTTTAGATAACAAAACGAAACTCTTCTTTGTGGACCAAACAATGCCTAGTTTCTTTTAAAACACACAATTATAGAAGTAGCTAAAGAACTCTCATTAGCCCCTATATATTTCTGAGATTATTCACTTCTTTTGGTTTCATTATTCAAATAAGTAATCATACATGTACTTTAAAATAAGGTAAAATTGCTTCTATGAATAGAAAAGTGGATGTGTTAACTTTTACCAATCTTTTCTTTTTTAAACAATCTTAAAAATTGAGTAATAGTTTTAAGTCATAATTATGTATTCTATATGAAAGTATAGGTTTGTGCACACTGTAACTGAACGAACACACATCCTTTTGCAGCCGTGATAGTGGGGGTTAATTGGCAGTGATTTCCTCTAGCTCTGAATTGTCAGATGTGGGGTGTTTTGAAGAGTGGGATCTGAAAGTGGGCAGGGCAGGGCACTCTCTCAGATGGGGGTCTGATCAAGAACTAGCCTAACGGTTTGAAGGAGCCAGCAGAGGCTGGGAGATGAAAATGCCTAGGACACGAAAGAAATGAGAAACTGGATCTAGTTACCCTTTCTCCTTCATCTCCTCCCTCATTCTCTTGTTTTGCCAAAACTTGAACAAAGGCTGGGGAGTCACTGGAAAGAACTGGCAATGGCTACCTTCCATATTTCTTCCTCTTTATTCTGCCTGTGATCTTGCTCTCTCCAGGTAGTTCAGAGACCTGGGACTGGCAGGTATTCATGTCCTGGGATGGAAAAACAGGGGTTTTGCTTCTCTCTTCCCTCTCCCTGGGGCTGCTGTTCCCCTTTTACCTCACTTTTCCCCACAACTAGAGAAGACTGGGGTGTTCAGAAATGGAGCAATACACCTGAAGGATGGCAGGACAAGGGATGAGTGATTTGGAAGGTATAGCATCAATGGGATGGTGAGAAAAATAAGAGGAAGAAAGTCACTCACTATAGCAAGTAATAAGAAAAAGTATCTGGGCAGACCAGCCGAGGCCCCTCTTCCAGCACAAGTTGTAACTTCATAAATGGCTATTTTTGAAAATAATAGAATTTGGGAGAATGGAGGGGCTAATCTCCTTAATTCACTTCCTTAATTTATTATTAATCATTAAAATTTTCCAAGTAATTTTGTTTTAATGTATGTGAAAAGATTTTCTTTTAATCTCTAAAACAAATTGCAAAAATAATTCTTATTTTCTAAAGCACTCTGTTTTGCCTTCTTTAAACCATTAGTTGGCAAGATACTTAAAAAAGCAACAACACAACTACCACGTGTTTCTGACTGTGAGTTGCATTCACAAGAAAAACAGTACACACACTCTTTCTATTACATAAATATTTTTGCAGTTAGAAGCTGGCCCTCTGGATTATGTACTAAGAATTATGCAGTAGTTGGCTCAAAACTCAAACTTCATTTTTCTTCACTTGTATTTTGATCTGTGCATTGGCTCTCCATAAAGTTCAGCATTTTTTAAAAACGGCTCTTCCATTAATTTATATGGACTTTAATGGAAGTGACCCAAATATTTTATATTCTTTCCATCCTTGCCATTTGTAGATAGGGAAGCAGAACAAATAAAATAAAACACAACTCGGTACTTGTAATAGCAGGGGTTTTTTTTTAAACATATGCTGCTATTCTTCCAAGTGTTGTTTGTGCAATTTTTAGTCATGCCTTAAAATAATTAAAAATATATTTCGTTCAAGTACATAGATAAGACTTTCATAATAGTGTTCTATAGAGCTCCTTTTTGCCTAATTAGACATTCAGCTTGATGGGGAAATGCCTTAATGCCTTAAAGATACTATTTGTCAGAAAAGGTTAAAAAACTCTTCTTTACTTAATCATTCTTGTCCTTGTTATCCTCATCTCAAGGGATATAATATCTGACGAATTCTGCCTTATGAATTGAAACACTTATCGATAATGAGGAACAAGTGTCAAAACAAGCAAAAGCTCTCCACCAGTATCATTTCTAGGATGACTATTTCTACAACTCTCACTTGGCAACATGAACTACCTTTTTTTTTTCTTTCATGTAGAAGATTTGAATTAATAATCTGGCACATCAGATACAGTGTGCTGCCAGTTCCCTGGGAAAAAGAAATGTAGCTTCAGCCTTAAAAACACAGCAGGGATGATTCATTTACACCCTCCAGCAAAGTTGTGTGTTACTGATTGCCTTTTTTCTCTTGCCATGGTAACTAACTGGAGGGACAACTAATCACATTAAAGACAGAATGATGCAAACCTTGTGTGAGTGTTTGTGTGTATTATTTCTGGGAAAGATTTTTACATAACTCACCAAGTTGTAAACCTTTTCTAATTTTATAATTGTGCAAGGGTAAACCAAATGTGAGTAGGAGGGTGTGTTATCACAGGAAGAACACTGGAGCAGGAGTCACGGCCTTGAGACAAGTCACTAAGGAGGGGAGCTGTTCAACAGGGATCACTGTGTGATCACTGGGTTTCTGACACTGCATCAGTGCTGATATCCCTTTGGTGAGCAAGGCAAGCTTGTTCCTTGCTCTTGTGTAGCTTATGGTGAATGTGTAGGACAACTTACATCCTCTGATATGGTTTCTTGTTCTATAAAATGAAGTGCCCGCAGGCACAGTAGCAAACAAAACAGACACATGGGGAGATACATGATGTTATGAGAGGTAACAGTTTTAAAAGGGAGGTCTAGTAAGGCTTTAGAGGAAGTGACATCTGGAGAAAGGAATCATGGATCTTTAGAGAGAGAATTCAGGTAGAGGATTCAGCAAATGCAAAGGCTGTGAGGAGAGAGCACAGCTGTGTTTAAGCCAACAGCAAAGAGGCCAGCCTGCCTGAAGTAGAGCAGAAAGTGGGAGATGTCCCAGCAGGTGGTATCACAGCAGGCGGGGAGAAGAGGGAACTGGGATTAACCCTGTAAGGTCCTGCTAGGCCACTTATGGGGAATTTTGCTTTTACTCAAAGTTAGAGGGTTTTGAACAGAAGAGTGATGTGATTGAAGTTTTAAAATAATCACAGGTGCTCTACTGGGAATATCTGTAAGTAAGAAATTATGTGGTTTTTCTTTTCTGTGTTTTCTATTCCTAAGAAAAGTTTTCTACTTAATTATATTTTTCCAAAAAGAATACATTTCTGTATGTTTACTATTAGATAATAAAAGTTGACCTAAGCCACTTACGCTCATATTCACATTAAAAATATCCAGGAGAATGCCAGTAAGTGTAGTAAATGATGGGTTGGTATGTAATTGATGGTTGATATTATCTGGATAATATGTATTGTTTATATTTTTAGCCTTGGAGCTCTATTTTGCGGAATTGGAACTTCTTAGCTGTAACACATCCGGGTTACATGGCCTTTCTCACCTACGATGAAGTGAAAGCACGGCTACAGAAATACAGCACCAAACCGGGCAGGTGAGGCTTTCCGACAGTTGCTTTACGTGGTGTAATGAAGATGTAGAGTCCTTTCTGACTCCTTCCTGAGTGGACCAGTGACGCCCACGGGGTGGAGGGATGGCAGTGCTAGCACACCACAGCAGTGCTTCTTGAGAGAGCCCTTTAAACAGATGCCTTGTGCGTGTTCTGAAACTTAGTGTGCATGAAGGGAAAGGAAATACTGTGTAATTTGATGAACGTAGAGATTTATTAAACCTCAGAGTTCTGATTTTCAAACTGGAGTGGAATATGAGCATATTGATTATTTTCATGACACCTGTGTTTGTGTATAAAATTGCATCTGTCAACAATTGAATCCAAAAAACAAAGTATGCAAACAAGACCAGAGACAGAATCATGGATACTGAGAGCATTTTGATGGTTGCCAGTTGGGAGGGGATGTAGGGGAATAGATGAAGAGGTGAGGGGATTAAGAAGTACAAATATGTAGTTACAGAACAGCCATGGGGATGTAAAGTACAGTGTAGGAAATGGAGCAGCCAAAGAACCTACACATGACCCATGGACAGGAACAATGGTGTGGGGATTGCCTGAGGGAGTGGGGGGTGCTGGGTGGAGAGGGGCAAAGAGGGAAAATTGGGACAACTGTAATAGCATAATCAATAAAATATAATTTAAAAATTGTATATATTTGAATATCGGTTCCATGTTCATTTTTAAATTATTTTTCAAGACATTCAGTTTGACTCTGTGATAAACACATGAGTACATATAAAGACATTTAAATACATAAACATATATAATCCGTTATTATAATCCAAGCCAATTTTATGTCTACGAGAACTTCCATTATATCCCATGCTTCTTTACAGCCACAGAATTTGTTTTATTTTCCAGATGATAAACTGAGATACATAGGGGTTTGGTCTGTTCCTTTGACTTTGCCCAAGAAATCACACCTTATTAATGGCCAATCTGGGATCAGAAAATGTCTCATTCCTGGTTCATGCATTTTCCCCACATCTTAACTGGAGATGCATTAGGCACATACTAGCCCTTGGTGCTATGGCAGGTGAAGTGCTGGGCATGGCAGTAATGACAGTGGAGACCTGTCCTCACAGCCTCTCGTTTTAGTAAGGAGATACCATTTCAGTGCCCATGCGCGTCCTGATTTCCATATAGGCGCCATTTCATTTTAGGGAGAAATTTGGTTGCTTTTTTTTAAGTCTACCATTTTCTTCTAATATCATTTTTTTTTGATTTGTAGTGCAAAGGGTGCTTGTGGGTCTTTTAATATTCTTTTCAAGTACAAGCTAATATTGTTGATGCCTTTCTTTGCTATAATGAAGATTCCCCCCTGTTTATATTTAATAATTTGTATGGTATATAAAAAGAAGGCACTGGGTGCAGAAAACAGTGTAGCTCATGTTGAAGTCTTCTGTTAAGATTAAGAAGTGGTTCTCTTTATGACCATGGCAGTAGGTCAGATATTTTACACGTTGACAGCGGCTTTAATGAGTCATTCTGTTTCATCCAAGGATCTCCCAAGCCAGGATTTTCCATAGTTTTTACTGTCTAGATTGCCATCAAAGTGTCTTTTTGTTTCTAGAGTATGATTTGAAAGGTGATGTGGGTGGAATCCTGCAATCTTACCAATTTAACAGAGAGGTTATTTGGGAGATTATCTTGTTCGGTTTTCTGAATATAATGAAACTGAGTCCCTTTTATGATCTCTTGTTTAAAGATCTGGAGATGGCCGTGGCTGGTGTGGCTCAGTGGATTGAATGCCGACCTGCAAACCAAAGGATCGTCAGCACATGCCTGGGTTGCAGGCCAGGTCCCCAGTAGAGGGCACTCAAGAGGCTACCATACATTGATATTTCTCCTCCCTTGCCCTCTCTCTAAAAAATAAATACATAAAATCTTTAAAAAATACTATTTAAAAAAACAAAGATCTGGCAATAGTTAATGACTGTTGGAAGCAAAAGCCAGGTCTCATTACTATTGGAATAGTTTTCTTAATAAAAGGATAGTGCTCTTTGGAAAGATGTCTTCCTTTTCTTCCCAACTTACTTTGTAACAATTTATTCTGCTAAGTTTTAGGGAGTTAAAGATGAGATGTGTAGTCTATGGTAAATTATATAATATGTAAAATATGATGATTGAAAATGTGTTTAGAAAAACTCTTAATAAATGAAGTAATTTTTATAGAAATTTGCTTTACAGAATATATTTGCTTAACTGGTCCTTTGTCTTGGAAAGTGTTCCAGCTCTGGTTTCATGCTAAAGAAAATAGCTGTGCCTTTTCCAAGGACTCCTGGGTTCTTCAGGTTATACTCAATTTGGAATCCAATTGGCAGTCATCAGTCTATACGGAATTTTTTAAATATATATATATATATATTTAAAGATTTTATATATACTTTAAATATATATATATATAAAGATTTTATATATACTTTAAATAAATATATATATATAAAGATTTTATATATACTTTAAATATATATATATATATAAAGATTTTATATATACTTTAAATATATATATATATTTAAAGATTTTATTTATTTTTAGAGAGATGGGAATTGAAGGAGAGAAACATCAATGTGTGGACACCTCTCATATGCCCCCAGCTGGGGATGTGGCTGACAACCCAGGCATGTGCCCTGACTGGAATCAAACCAGTGACCCTCTGGTTTGCAGACTTGTGCTTAATCCACTGAGCTACATCAGCCAGGCTGTGTGGAATTTTTTTATCTGACTAAGGATGCTAATAAATGATAGGTTGATAGTCTGTTTTCAGGCTGTTTAGGAGAATGTTTTTAAACTTTCCTGAGAACTTCTTTTGAAAAGTTCTATAGCCAAAGAGAGGTTCTTAGTATTCATAGGTCAGCTCTTTATTAAGTACTTGAAAGAAAAAGTATATTTTCGACAATAATACAAGTTATTAACAACCAAAACTGCATAATTTTTAAATTATAAAATATTGAATTCCACAGTAGAAACTGGATCAATTTCTGTCTGATATGGACAAATTAAAGTTTTACTTACTTATTTTACTTTCCAAAAATGATTTATGTCATAGCTGTTTCCTACCACCAGCACTTTTATACAGAGTATCCCCTACTAGTAATGGCAATAAATCACTTGATAGTTTACAACTTAAATTATTTTCTCATATAACTCTGGAGATATTTAAATGCAACAGTCATTGCTTCTGTTACAGATCAATAAATGGAGAAGTACAACAGTATTAAAATAATTTAGAAGAAAGAAATTTATGTCAGGAATTCTAAATGATTCTGTTTATTTTTTTGCTTAAAAAACTTAACAAATTGTATTGTGCTTATATACATTCTGAATGTGAATGTGACTCAACATTTTTTTTTCATGTTTACAGCTACATTTTCCGGTTGAGCTGCACTAGATTGGGACAGTGGGCCATCGGCTATGTGACAGGGGATGGCAATATCTTACAGACCATACCTCATAACAAGCCCTTATTTCAAGCCCTGATTGATGGCAGCAGGGAAGGATTGTGAGTATGGGACACGGGTGTCAGGGCGTACTCACGGACGAGAACGACACAGACCGCTCTGTGACGGAAAGGGTGGGTAGTGAGGCTGTGGCGTGGTGGGTTTTGTGTCCAGTGAGAAGTGGGTGCTGCTTAGTTTTGATTGTTTCTCTCTTAATAGTCATTTTAAGGTGACTTAATTATTTGAATATAACTATATATTCTAGCAAATAAATTCCAAACTGACATGACAGTGAGTTTGTTATATCTTTTATAGGAAAGGAAGTTGCAGCCTAAAAGTTGTTTTAAAATAGATGTAAAACTGTACATACACACGCAGGGGTGGGCAAAAGGTAGTATGCCAAGCAGCTTATTCTTGTATTATCTATTAATGATTGGGTTATTATCCATATGAACAACTGGAAATCTTCTTTTGCCCACCCACAAAGTGCAGGCAACCTGGTAGGGCCCTTCATAGTAAACATATGTCATTCGTTTAGTCCTGTGCCATTCCGTCCTTTGGTTGTATGTGCAGTGTCACTTCATCCCACTGACTTTGCCACCCTTTGCCCTGCTGCGTAACGCAGACACGTGTGATTCAGCTTGCCGCAGCCCGGATTGTGACGGAAACCTAGAGGGAGATCCACCCCAGGCAGCAAAGAGCAAATGATTTACATTTTACCTTCCAAAAATAATTGCAAAAAAAAGAAAAAGAAAATAAATAAGTGATGGGATTAGGTGAAGAAAAAGAATGCATTTTTTAAAGTTGTGAGCTTTCTAGAAATAGTTGTGTAAGAATTGTATGATAAACTGTGGTACTAAGTATATTCTCTCTTTTTCTCTTAATTATCATGAATTTGCTCTTCTCAGTTATTTATACTTTACCTCTAGTGCAGCAGAGATTCCTGTGTGTACATGTGATTCACTATGATTGCAGGATTTTTGTTTTTAAGAAAATTTGCTTTAAAGTTTTAATTTGTCACTAGAGGTCATGAGTGGGCATCCTGTCAGTTGATATAGCTTATTTATATTGTTGCAATGCCTTCCATCTAGTATTTTTCAAAAGTCAGTGAAAAATAACAACCTATGATTTGTAATCAGCTGTCTCGCCTCTGAACACCTATGAACATTAACTGTTGATATTTACACACACACACACTTTCAGGGGAGCTGAGTTTTTACTTTAGGGATAGATTACATTAAGAATAGATCAGGTAGAAATTTTAATATGATTTTAAAATAGATGAGATTAAAGTAGATATTATATTGATTAGATCATATTTTGTTTTGGGATCAGTAAAACCAGGGGAGGGATACATCCAGTCCAGCTGCCATCAGGGTCAGCTGTTGTAAAGGTTACCCTTGCACTGGGTGACATGGGTGGTACCTTGATTGCAATGACCAGCTGGGACTCTTCCTTTCTTCACTGCCTTCACGAGAACGGCTCACTCATCAGGGGCATCCTGGCTTAACGAGGACAATAATCGTTGGTTTGCCCTTTATACATTAAATAAAAAGAGCCTTTTAACCTGTTCTTAACAACCTTATTGTCATAGTTGTAATTTTTTTTCTGACTTTTTTTTCTAGAATTTCTACATGTTTTTAAAGTGTGATGATCAAAATGTTATATAATGATTTTTAAAATTGGCCTCTTTGTGTATAAAAAGGAAGCTACGGGAACAACTTTTGGTTATCACCCCTCATTTAGTATTTGTAGACTTTTATTCCATCTCTGTAATGACAGTCTACATTTGTATCACATTCAGATGTAGTCATCTCCTTTCCCTAAATCTTAAGAAACTTATCTGATTTGTCCCTTACCATTTGAGAATCGTCTGTTCTCCAAGTTCACTTTTCTCGGGTTTTTCTGGGTATATTATAACACTAACATATTTATAGACTCTTCACTTATGGGTAAATATTCTTTGTTACTTCAGAGAGTAGTTTTAGTATGGTTTGCCCTTTAAAATATTCACCATTGTAATAGTATATTTTTAGTTTTCATTTAAGCCATCTAGAACAGAAAGATACTGAACAAAATTAATCAATACTTAATAAATTGACCAAATCCAGCAGTAATACTGCCATCTGAAAACCTCTAAAATAGGCCCTGGCTGGTGTGGCTGTGTGTATTGAGGGCCAGACTGTGAACCACAGGGTGGCCGCTTCGGTTCCCAGTCAGGGCACATGCCTGGGTTGCGGGCCAGGTTCCCAGCTGGGGGCGCGGGAGAGGCAGCCACACACTGATGTTTCTCTCCCTCTTTCTACTTCCTTTCCCCTCTGTCTAAAAGTAAATAAATAAAATCTTTAAAAAAACCTAAAATAGGTATTTACCAACACAATAAACTTTATTTTAGTGAATTTCTTAGTAAAAACTGTTTTAACATAGCAAGATGGCATTATTACTGTAACTTTTATTTTTTATTTCAATTCTTCTAATAATGGAACTTTATAAATCACTCTGCTTGTAGCTTGATTTGAAGTAAGTGAAACACAGAGCTGTAACACTTTCTAATTCCTTTAAATGTGTGCACGGGCACTCGTGAGCACGTGTCGGGCAAGAGGACAGTGAGGTGGAGACGGAGAGGACGGGGACTGGGGAAGTGTTTGAGTGACTTCTGGGGGACAGCCATGGGCTTTAATTCCAGTGTTCTCTCCTCGTGTGGTGAAGTGTGATGTAACATGATGCATTTAACATTAACTGTGCTTCGGATGAGAGATGTAATATTTGCAAAAATATGTATATTCAGGTATATTGGGATAGAACACGAGGGACCAGTAAAACAAATGTTTAACTTGCCTAACAGGCACATAGTAAGGGTATTTATTTGAAAACCACTGCTTAGTGGCTGAATCCATATTCATTATGTATTTCTTTCATGAAAATGGTTTCTAGATTTTAAATGTTAAAAAAAAAACATATATGAGGTCCGGCACCAATACCACCCCTTTTTTATTACAAAATCATAAGCATGTAATTCTGTAACATAACAATATCACAGTCAAGCACACCATATGACATTTTAGGTGAAGTATTCAATTTAAAACTATAAATTATTACACCCATATTATCGCCCCACTAACCACACTCAGGAAGGCGTTACTTCTGCCACTCCCTGTATTATGGAAATAATGGTAGAATAGGTTCTTGATGTAAGTTACATAAAAAAAGGAAATGTCCAAATGTATGATCGAATATAAAAGAATCTGATTAAATAACTTAATTGCAATTAAAACTTCTTTGTTTATAGTAATAAAGTTTCTGTTTATAATCCAGCTACCTTTACCCTGATGGGAGAAGTTATAACCCTGATTTAACTGGATTATGTGAGCCTACACCCCATGATCATATAAAAGTCACACAGGTAAGGACTGCTTGTGCGGATGTATTTAGAATTTATATCTATCATACCTTGGACATAAATAAGAGTCTCTTCTCATGTAGAACCAAACTCATGTACACGTACTTAATGCAATAGATCACCTAAGGAATTCTAAGAGTATTTTAAAGGAAAACACATTACTTTTTCCATTTTTTAAATAAAAATTTCTGCTGTTATTAGTCTTCCTTTCAATATATTTTTGTTATTTATTTGGGGAGATAGATAAACCCATAGGCAGATGGATAAA
>VMDR010035692.1:0-10691 GCA_007922815.1 Macrotus californicus | reverse complement strand
CCTTATAAACCGAAAATTGGTACTGCAGGTGATGGGAGATCACAATAGGAAGGAATGCAGTTGAAATATTAAAGGAATAAAAAGCAGGGATGGAGAAAGGATGAAAAAAAGAAAAATTTAATTAAAAAACCCCAAATCACTCAGATTTAAGCACAAAGTTTCTCCCATAGACATAGGGATGTATGAAGGGCCCATCCTGAAGTACTACAGATGAAATCTATGATTCATTTTAACATGATGCCAGTTATTATATTATTGTATTTCACCTCCAAACTCACATTCTAATCTGTGCTTTTTTTGAGGCTTAATCTGGGGCTCCTCCGTCCACATTTCTTCATTACCAGTTGGCTCTAGTGAAGGCTCTGCTAATAAGGAGAATCTGGCCACTGCAAGGCTGGGAGAGGGAACTGGGGCTTGCTTCTTCCTCTGTTCCCTCTGGATTCCTGTGTGTCTGCGATTCCTGTAGACGTCATACATGAGCAGTGCGTCTTCACTGCAGCAACAGCAGACACTTCCCATAGCGGTAGCTGAACCCAGCATGTAGCATTCTTAAAGCCATTCTCACTTCCCCCCACTCCTCAGGAACCAGCACCAGTCGAGCAGTGCTTTTTCTTTGGAGGTCTGAGCCTTAGCTGTCTGGGGTCTCCTTTCCACATTTTAATAATTCCAGTTGCTTCTCTTTGTTCCCTCCCTTTGTGCCATCGACCACAGGAGTGGTTGCTGCTTCCTGCAGTTGCGAACTCCGTGATACCTTACATTTATCTTTCTACTCTTTCAGTTATATAAACAACAACTGTATATGCCATTAATAATTTTTATATTAATTCTCTCTGTTTATAGGACAGCTGTAATTTCTGTCTTCTTACCAGAACCCAACTGATAAAATACTGATCCGGATGTCAACAGAATGTGTCTATCACTTTTTTTTTTTTTGCCTTAATCATATAATGAGCCATTCCATGTGGGAACTATGTCAGTTTCAGAGTCAGATAAATCAGGGTCCCAATCAGGCCCCACCACCTCCCTGTGACTTGACTGGGGATTGGTGACTTGTGGAATTTTGGGAGAGTTACTTTAACCTTTCGTAACTTCAGTCTTCTCAGCTAAAAATAACACCTACTAATAGGTTTGTGAGGATTCAGTGAGATAATGTTTGCAAATCATCTCAGATGTGCACAATAAATGATACAGATGAATGTGATGAAGATTGTGGTAAAGAGATATGTTTCAATTACTCAGATATAGGTAAAGTTGATTGATAACTATTGTTACTCTCATTGTAAGGCTCTATCAATAAAAGTTATGTGCCTTACTTTAAGGCCTGAAATTCTAAAATTTAGACTTATGAAGTGACATATTATTTACAAAGTTAGTGACAAATATTGGACTCCTGTTTATATCTAGAGACTAAACATCCTCAAAGAGTAAAATCTCCAAAATAATGTCAGATCATTTAAGTTTATCATTTCATAGTGGAATCCTGACAGATGACACTGTTGAGTTAAACTTAACAGACTTCATTCATATCAATAATTGTAATGCTATACACAAAAGTAAAAGGTCGATGATAAAATTTATCCAGAAATCTTACTTTAATAATAAAAATTAACCAAGAGGAAATTTCCATTTGTCTATAGTGTGCATCCCTGCTTAAGAGAGGCAATAGGGTGTGTTGTTTAGATCATGGACCTGACATTAGATGGCCTGGGTTCAAATCTAGACAATATCTTGCTAGGTCTATGAACTTGGACCATTTATTTGACTGCATTGTGTCTCAGTTCCCCCATTTATAAAATGAGGATAATATTTCAAACATATAGGTTTATATAAACTATTACAAATGAAGCACTTAGAACATTGCTTTCCATGTTATAAAAAAGATTGTGTTTTATCAAATTTAACATTCATATAGTAATATGTCAGCAGAAAAAAAAATGTAGCTTTAAGAACTTCAAGTAATTACTTTGACTACATATAGTTTGTAAAACACAAGATTACCACCTGAAAGGCAATTGCCACATTTCTACCATCTTCTTACATCATATTGTAATAAAAAAAAATTATATGGGATGGCAATTATATGTGAAGTTTTCATCAGTAACTAAAGTTTGTGTTGTCTGGTGAATACCTAAGGCTCCGCCCCTTACTACATAACAAGTGTGCAGAGACAAGAAAATATGACCCAAATGAAAGAACAAATCAAAGCTCCAGAAAAAATACAACTAAGTGATGAAGACACAGCTAACCTATCAGATGCAGAATTCAAAACACTGGTAATTAGGATGCTCACAGAAATGGTTGAGTATGGTTGCAAATAGAGGAAAATGTTAAGGCTATGAAAAGCGAAATAAAGGAAAATGTACAGGGAATCAATAGTGAAGGGAAGGAAACTGGGACTCAAATCAGTGGTTTGGAGCAGAAGGAAGAAATAAACACTCAACCAGAATAGAATGAAGAAATAAGAATTCAGAAAAATGAGGAAAGGCTTAGGAACCTCTAGGACAACTTTAAATGTTCCAAAATCTGAATCATAGGGGTGCCAGAAGGAGAAGAGAAAGACCAAGAAGTTGAAAACTTATTTGAACAAATAATGAAGGAGAACTTCCTCAGTCTGGCAAAGGAAATAGACTTCCAGGAAGTCCAAGAAGCTCAGAGAGTCCCAAAAAAGTTGGATTCAAGGAAGCACACACCAAGGCACATCATAATTACATTACCCAAGATTAAAGATAAGGAGAGAATCTTAAAAGGAGCAAGAGAAAAGGAGGCAGTTACCTACAAAGGAGTGCCCATCAGACTATCAGCTGATTTCTCAAAAGAAACCTTGCAGGCAAGAAGGGGCTAGAAAGAATTATTCCAAGTCATGAAAGGCAAGGACCTATATCAAAGATTACTCTGTCCAGCAAAGCTATCATTTAGAATGAAAGGGCAGATAATGTGCTTCCCAGACAAGGTCAAGTTCAAGGAGTTCATCATCACCAAGCCCTTATTATATGAAATATTAAAGGGACTTATTTAAGAAAAAGGAAAAGAGTAAAAATATGAACAATAAAATGACAACCAACTCACAAATATCAACAACTGAATCAAAAAGACAAAAACAAAAATAAACTAAGCAAAATACTAGAACAGGAAGAGATTCAAAGAAAGAGAGATCACATGGAAGGTTATCGGCATGGAAGGGGAGGGAGGAGAATGAGGGAAAAGGTACAGGGAATAAGAAGTATAAATGGTAGATACAAAATAGACAGGGGGAAGTTAAGAATAGTATAGGAAATGGAGAAGCCAAAGAACTTGTATTTACAACCCATGGACATGAACTAAGATGAGGGAATGATGATGGGAAGGGGGTACAGGATGGAGGGGGAGAAAGGGGGGAAAATGGGACAACTGTAATAGCATAATCTATAAAATGTATTAAAAAACAAAAAAAGATATTCAGGCTGAATTACAGTGTGAAGAATTGGGTAGTCCATTAACTTGGCTGGGTGCAAACTATTTGTTATCTCTTTTTCTTAAAAATTTTTTATGTGATGACCTTTGGCTAAGGAATAATTATCCCTCATAAAGATTATTTATTACAAATGTGCTACATTTGTGAAGAAGACAATATGAATGAAAATTTGGTAAATGGTGAGTTACATCATAGGGAAAATGCATCCAGTTGCCTTGGCCACCAAAAATGAATTTGAACTGAATACTGACATTTCGTTGGAAAAACGGTTGATCTTTGCTTGTTTACAAAAAGCAAGACAGTGATAAAATGGGGGCAAAAAGCTGAGAAGAGTTTTTCTAGAGCACAGAAGTAGGTAAATTTGATTGATAGCTGGTATTACTCTGATTGTAAGGCTCTATCAATATAATTATATTAAAAGTGAAGAGGTGGTTTGAAATTTTCTCATCGATCTTCAAAATCACATAACAAAGCTGCTTTCTTACATATAAGAAAGTTCAAGGGAACTGAAACAAGTAAGGCCAGAACCATGAGACTATCTGGCTCTTTTGTCTTCATTATATTTCATCAAGTGTTTGATATAAAGCATATGAGTACTAATTGCTCATTACTATTCATTTCATATGAGTAAGAACTCTTAGGGTTTTTATTTGAATTTAACTCAAAAAATTTTCATGTCAGTTAGAAACCAAACACCCTGTATTCACTCAAAAGACATTGATTAAACACATCTACCATGTTCTAGGCTAGCAGCTATGAGTAGAGAATAAGACATACTATTTAGAAAATTTATACATTTAAAACTAAAGCAGCCAGTTGGAATTTCTTAGAAATATATGAGTTTCTGCCCTTGGATACAATAAAAATATCTGTAGAAGAAGAGAATAAGGGAATGAAGAAAAATAGCAATCAATATGAAGAACTTACAGATATTTTCTGTCACTATGCCTAGTCACTGGTAGGGTGAAAGTTTCAAAAAAATAATGTGATTTTAGGACAAGTTAAAATATCAAGAGCATATGGATAACAGTCATCCCACTGTACGCTATGCACTAAGAACACTTCTTGCTCCCTGGCTGGTGTGGATCAGTGTACTGGCCTGAGAACCAAAGGGCTACTGGTTTGGTTCCCAGATCAGGGCACATGCCTGGGTTGTGGGCCAGGTCCCCAGTAGGGGGCGCATGAGAGGCAACCTCACATTGATGTTTCTCTCCCTTTCTCTTTCTCCCTCCTGTCCCCTCTGTCTAAAAAATAAATAAATTCTTTTTTTTTTTAAGAACACATCATGTTATCCATTCAAGTCTATGTTCCATACTTTAAGAAGGACCATGTCAATATACGATGTATACAATTGCAACCATCAAAAGTGAGAAAAAGTTAAGAGACTTGTGAATGGTAAAAATGTGTGCTCTAGTATTCCTGGTGCATGTGCAAAAGGAATTGAACTTTTTCACTGGTGTTTGAAGGCAGACAAGGGACAACAGGGAAAGTTATAGGTAGTAATAAGTGTTAAGGTTAGGTACCCTCTTCAGAATTGAGGTGACACTTCAGCTGCTGGGAGTGATGATAGCTACTTGATAAATGGCCTCAGCTGAAGAGATCCTTCTCACCTGAGGGCATGTCCCCTCCCTGGAGACAGCCCAAATCTAATGGTCAACTGGTCTGCATTTTTTTAATTGTAGATGCTGTTGTCCTAATAGAGAATGAAGACTTGATTATGGAGCACAGTTCAATAGGTAACATGGATATATTCTATTTGCCCCAATAATCCTTCAAGTTGAGCATTTCCAGGAAGTTCCATCATCAAGTGCCAAGGGTCTTTAGGGGACAAAGTCCATGTATGTCTTGAAGACACAAGAACACGTGCCAAAATGGGTGGCTCATACTCCTTACATGTTTATATCTAAACCATGTTGGAAGTCCTGGGAGTTCCCTCTGACTAAAGAGAAAAATATAGACACTTCATTTACATAAAGCCATACACAACATTTTGGCATCCACCAGGATCCTATATTTCTCATCCCTAATTGTAATCATATTTGTAGCTTATTTTGAAAAATTTCTGTCTTTATCCACCAGAATGTACAATACACAAAGGCAGGAATTTTATCTGTGATATTTTCAGTGTCTAAAGCAAGGTCTTTCACAGAGTAGGTATGAAATAAATTGCTGTTGATTGAGAGAATTAGTGAATGCATATTTGAATTAATGCATCTTTGTTAAAGAAAAATAAATCCAGAAGGAGGAGGAAAGATATAATGATGGGACGAGTTAAAAAATAAATGATGAGAAAATATAGTAGCAAAAAATCAAGCAGGATATAAAAAGCACACTTGAAATATGTACCAGATGTTATGGTACAGACTCAATATTCAGATGCTGATGTTGCGGACTCAATATTCCCTCTTACAGCATCTGTCTGCTCTTGAAATAACTTCTAGTCTAGCACTGAGTGATCAGGAAATAAATTGTTTTCATGGCTCACTCTTATAATGAAAAATGGGATATAATAATTTATGCAAAAATAGGCATAGTTGGTTACAAAATGACATGTTATCTTGTCATTACTCTAGCCTGTGCATGGGCTGTTGGAAGAAATGTAATGGCCATGACAGAAAGAGAGTGGTATTGCTTCTTTCTTGTTCAGCACTGCTTTTGAAGTTATGTGTGACTTGCTAACAAATGACTGGCTCTGAATCTGAATAATGAAAGCCAGAGAATGAATGACAAAACCAAGCCAGTCACACTGGTCAGGGCCAGGTATTCCATTTTTCTCTTGGTCATTCTACTGTGTAATAAATGGATAGGGCTCTTGAAGCATGGAGCATAGTAAAGGAAGATATTTTATATGTGAATAGCTTCAAATGGGACTACATCAAACTAAAAACTTTTTGCACAGCAAAGGAAACCATCATTAAAACAAAAAGACATCCCGCTGAATGGGAGGACATATTTACCAATGATACATCTGATAAGAGGTTAATACCCCAAATTTGTAAGAACTTATAAATCTCAGCACCCAAAAAATGCAACCCAATTAAAAAATAGGCAACGGGCCTGAATAGACACTTCTTTAAAGAGGACATACAGATGGCCAATGAACATATGAAAAAATGTTCGACGTCACTAGTCAGCAGAGAAATGCAAATTAAAACCGTAATGAGATATCACCTCCTACCTGTCAGAATGACTATCATCACCAAACCATAAGTGTTGGTGAGGGTGTGCAGAAAAGGGAACCCTCACCCACTGTTGTGGAAATGCAGGAGACAGATAAGAAAATTAGAGGGCGTACAGGGGAGATTCAATTTCCAAATACTATTTTTTTTAAAAAGATGGAATTATCCAAATATTAATTGAAATAATTTTTTCAAGAAAGAACAATTTCCAAACTGATAGGGCACTGTAAAACAGATTAATATAGACCTATAACAAGGCATTTATTCATGAAGTTTCAAACACTGCCTAAAATTTCTGAAAAGGAAAAGTGAAACATCCAAGAAAAAAACAGATTTCTCAACAACAAAACTGCAAATCAGAGGTCAATAAATAGGTTTTTAAAAATTTTAAGGGAAACATTTCTTTTTCTTCGTATTTTTTTTTATTGTACAAGTACAGTTATGTCCATTTTCCCACCACCACTTTCCCCTGCCCAGGCACCCCCACCTCCCACCCTCAATCCCTACCCCCTTTGGCTTTGTCCATGTATCCTTTATACATGTTCCTTGATGACCCTCCCCCCTTCTTTCCTCTGTTATTGCCCTCACCGCCTTCCCCTCTGGTTACTGTCAGTTTGTTCTTTATTTCAATGTCTCTGGTTATATTTTCCTTGCTTGTTTGTTTTGTTGACTAGGTTCCACTTATAGGTGAGATCATATGGTATTTGTCTTTCATGGCCTGGCTTATTTCACTTAACAAAGTGCTCTCCAGTTCCATCCATGCTGTTGCGAAGGGTAGTAGATCCTTCTTTCTTTCTGCTGCGTAGAATTCCATTGTGTAAATGTACCATAGTTTTTTGATCCACTCATTGACTGATGGGCACTTAGGTTGCTTCCAGCACTTGGCTATTGTAAATTGTGCTGCTGTGAACATTGGGGTGCATAGGGTCTTTTGAAATGACATTTCAGTGTTCTTAGGGTATAGTCTCAGTAGTGGAATTGCTGGAGAAACACATTTCTGATTAAAAAGTTCACTCAGTCACTTTTTAAAGAGTAAAACATGAGATAAAACAGAAATCATTTTTAGACAGTTAAGATCTCAACCAATTTACTCTTACACACCTTCCTCAGAAAGCAAACAAGGAATATTCTCCATGAAAAGTTACAATAACCCAGACAGACTGAAGCAGTTCAGGAACTAGTGTCCATCACTGGGAAGAGGTGAGATGCCATGTAAATAGCCCAAGGTGAAATGTGATCAGACCGCCTCCAGGCTGAAGGTTTAAAGTAATTTTTTGTCAAGAAATTGCACTGCTGCGAGACTAGCGTGGGGTGGAGTTCCCTGAGTAGGGGTGATGGCAGATTAAGAAAGACACAACACAGACAGTTCAAGGAAAAGTGGGGGCCAGGTGGGGCCTTGTCCTCTGATGGAGACACAATGACCCTGAATATGGTCTCCACGTTTATTTTATAGGGTTGGTTAGATAGAGCTCAAGGACATTTTGGGGACTTAGGGAGATGCTTTGGGCACAGATTGTTCCATGCCCAGGTTACCTAAATGATAAATATTTCTTCTGCAAAAGTTACAGTCACATTCAGCTGAAGGTTGTGGTTAACTATCTCCTTCTCAACCCCCGTAGGTTCTGGCTGTTGTTGCCACCAGCTTGGATCCACCTTGCAGATGCAAGCAGTCAAGTGTGGCCTTGCCAAGCATTCAGCCTGAGCTTTGATGCCAGCCCTCACTGTCCTCCATACTGCACATCTTTTCTTGCAGTAGTAGTATATCAAATGGCAATAATGCAAGTTATTTTAAGAAATAAAGAAGAAATTTTAACCCTGACTTACACATAGGAAAAGCAGTTCACAGAACTTTTTGGTCCACAAATGACACACCTTTTCTTTCAGTAGTTTATTAAATAGTGATAATGGAAGTTGCTTCATAGAAATTAAGAACAAAGAGGTCAAGCTAGTTTTGCTCAGAACTATTATCCCTCATATATTAAATTCATTTTGTAGCTCTAATTGTAAAGTGATAAAGAAAAGAATGTGTTATTTGCTGAGATGAATTACCCACTGAAGCAATTAAAACATCAAACCATCACTGGCATGTACATACATACACAGCACAAAGAAATATATTCAAACCACAAGAATTCTTTGAAAGAAAGAGCATTGAAATAAAAATCTGACAGTAGCAGATGTTCAATATTCTCCATATAAACATTACTGCTTTGCAGGCTTTGTCTTGCATAATGTAGCAAGCACTTCGGTTTCCTGAGAATAAAAACACCACATACAGTTACTGAGAACTAGTATCGAAGATACTGAAAGAGAATAACTGTATCAAAGAGTTTATATGGAAGTGTTTTTATGCAAAACAGGTGACTCAAGTACCCCTTTACAGTAAAATTGTAACTTGACATATTTAAGAATTGGTTAATGATATAGAGGACTAACCATGGGGGGGGAAAGCTAGCAAAGTCTGTTTTATTATAATCTGATGAATTCATGCCATAGCATGGTAAATCTTTTAGAATTTATATAATTTTAAACATCATGGTGATATACGATTGAAGGACTATTTGCAGATTAATTGCTGAGACACACAGCTAGCCCTGAACTGGGTAAATAGGAAAGATAGCATTGTCAAGCAATGTGGTTTGGAATTTAAGTTTTGTGTACGAGTGATGTTCTGTGGGCTAGTCACCCAGAAGAAGGAGCTTGTGCCAGATTATAAATTGATGCACTACCTCTTTACAGAGAACGTATTTTCCAAAAGAGCAACAATGGAAAAAAATTCAGCTGTCAACTGTGTAGTCTATAAAGTTGGTTTAGAGGTGAATTTTGTAAAGGCTATGTGTTATATTTTTAAATATTCTTTTATTTATATGATAATACGGAAGATGATTATAAATGACTGGTACTGCATATAGAGATATGCTCATTAGTTGAGGAAAATGTTTTGTTGAGAGTTCTTGAAATATGCTACAAACTCTAAATAATTCTTCAAGATAAACTGGTTCGTCAGAGCTTTTTAAGGAAGTGATTTGGACAGCCAGACTTGCTTAACAGTCGGATATATAGTTTTATTTTTTTCCCGAATTATTTATTACTTCCATGCAATGAAGAAATTTAACATGTTTTCAATGACAGACAATAATCAAGCACACATACAAAAGCTTAAAATTTAGAATACTGTCTATAGATTGTTATAACACATCCCATAATTTGACAATAATTACAAATGAGGTGGATAATGTTCTTGATGTTGGACATTGGCCAAAAGGTTGCCAATAAACACCTTAAGCATTTGATATATCATTTTTATTTCATTTTCCATCTAAAGGAAATCTATGCATAAGAAATTCATGGATCCAGATCTAATTTCTTTCATTGAAAGCTGATTAAATTTAAATGTAAGTTTTAGAAACACATTGGTGAAACTAGCTACTGATGAGATTTGAAAATGAACTTTGAAAATACAGCATCCCATGCAGCATTTTGGATGAAAGTTAAAGATGACTATCTGGAGCTTGCTAAAATATGTTTAAAAATGTCTTTTTCCAAGTATGTGGGTATATGAAGGTGGGAGTCTGAGCAGAAGGCCAGGAAGATGAGTGGGTTCCCAGTGAATGTGACCAGGTACGTGGGCAGGAGGAGCCCAGAGAGAATGAAATGAACCTCTGCTTTGACTTCGCTGAAAATCCCAGGAGAAGAAATTCTGAACACGTGTTTGACTTCCTGATTCCGTAAGGTTAAAATAACTGCCAGGAAAGAGAAAAAGCAACATTCAATTAGCATAGAAATGTGGTTGCCTTTAATTTCAGGTGGATGAGTTAATGAAGGACAGCCTTTTCATAAAATAAAATGTCTTCTACTTCTTTTGATGTGCTTCTGTAAGATTGGTTACTAAGGGAACATTATTCAAACACAAGATAGATATGCTTAAATGTATATTATCCTTTGCAAATAATGTCACATTAGAAAGTTTAAATATTGGTATGGACATTGTTCATTCAAAATGGATATAAGCATTTAATATGAGGAACTGTGTTTAATACAAAACTTTTTGTTTACTTATG
>VMDR010035691.1:0-10698 GCA_007922815.1 Macrotus californicus | reverse complement strand
ATGCCCAGGTGAGGTTGACAAGATTAGAAGGAAATGTTCAATACCTGATTGTGGCCATAGGATGCTAAATATCTGGTTGGAAACTGAAAAATTGTGTTAAATAATTTCGATGTTAACAAATTTCTAGATGTTTAAATCATGTAACAGCTGGTGATTGTTATTCACTGATCTTCATGGTTTGAATTGATTTAGAATTTAGAAAACTATGAAGAAAATGTTAAACTAAAGTGAACAGAGACCTTAAGCATGGTATTCATTAAATACAAATATTACTAGGTATGAAAGCTACCACTATATTATTGCATTATGAGACTACAGATCTTTAGCTGAGGTATTTTAAAAACCTGACCCTAGAACAATGATATAAATTATAGATTTGTTGTTAGGCTTCAACAATAGCAAACACCTGCAATATTCACCTACACTTAATTTTGGTAGCATGACACCATTTGTTGTCAAATTTTTCTTTAGGCTACCTGCAATTAAAATGATTACTGCTGTTGGTACAAGTAAGGTTACTAGCTATTAGTTACACATCTTCAGTCTTCATCTTTACATTTCAGCAGTGTGAGCTTCTAAAATCTCATGTCTTAGGACCTCTAGTCAAGATGGCAGCCTAAGTAAATGCAGTACTCACCTCCTCCCACAACTACATAAAAAATGATAACTAAACTACAGATAAAACATCATTCAGAATAACCTAAAATCTAGCTGAGTAGAAGTCCTACAACTAGGGAATTAAAGAAGAAGTGACATTAAGATTGGTAGGAGGGGCAGAGACACAAAACGGGATGGTCTCACACCCATTTGTGGCAGATGAAAATCAGGAGGGATATGGGAGCTGCGGAGGTCCCCCTCCCTGAAGAGTGTAGGTCCCCAGCCCCACACCAGGTACCCCAGCCCATGTTTTTAGTGCCAGGAAGAGAAGTCCTTATAACTTTAGACTATAAAAATCAGCAGGGATTATGGCTGAGGGAGATGGAGGACTTCTGGAGTCCCAGGGAATTTTTGTTTAAGGGCCACACAAACTTACTCAGACTCACTTGCTCTGAGTTCCAGTGCTGGGGCAGCAATTTGAAAGGCACCAGAATCATATGGGGAGAAGCTGAGAATTGTTGGCATCAGGGCCAGAAGCAGGTGGGTGGGGGGCAGCTTTATATCAGACAGAAATGCTGGAGGAGGCCATTGTTTCTTTTCTGAGCCTTCCCCACATAGCACTGGCAGGCAGACACTATATATGAGTCTCCAACAACCTGGCTCAGGCTGTTTGCCCTACCCTGGTCAGTCCCTGAGGCCTTGCCCCACCCTACTTAGTGCTCACCCCAATTTTTTCCAGCAGCCTTTCCATATGATTGACCTGTCTTGGCTCATGCTTCAGATTTTCCTAAAATCTCTCAGACAAGCAGCATTTCCCCTCAGCATGCACTGTACACCTTGCTAAGTTGCCCCAGGCTTAGCACTAGTGGCAGCTGACCTTGGTTCACAGCTTAGCCTCGCTGGGGCATCTCCAAGCCCAGCACAAGTAACAACCATCTGCAGATTGCTTTGTAGCTCATGCTAGGTGGCTTCAGGCAGAATAAAGGTGGTGGCAAACCTTGGCCTATACCTCTCAGGTGGCCCTAGAGCTAGTGGACCCAGTGGACAGCTTCAGACCACGTTGAAGTACCACCCAACAAACTCCACAAGTGACACACTCAAAGGACAAAGTCAGTGGACAACAGAACTCTGCTAAAGTAAGCCCTTCTGTCTGGTGTAGACCCCTACTAGCTGGTTTTCCACGGTGTTTGAAGGTCGGTGGCCACAGATGATTGGCCTGGTGGATAAATCCCTCCCATTGACATGTCAATAGCAATGAAGGCTTAACTACAAGAGAAGGGTGTACACAGCCCACATGGGTGGCACACATGGAGTGTTCAACTTGGGTGATTGGGGAGGCTGTGCCACTGGACCCTACAGAACACCTACTACATAAGTCCCCTCTACCAAGCCTGGGAGACATAGCAGCTCTATCTAATGCATAGGAACAAACAGAAGGAGGCAGCCAAAATGAGAAGACAAAGAAACATGGCCCAAATAAAAGAACAGAACAAAACTCCAGAAAAAGAATTAAACAAAAGGGAGACAAGCAATCTAGATGCAGAGTTCAAAATACTGGTTATAAGGATACTCAATGAACTAGTGAGAACTTCATCAGCATAAAAAAGGACCAGTTAGAAATGAAGGATATATGAACTGAAATGAAGAATAATTTACAGGTAATCAACAATAGAGTAGATAAAGCTGAGAATTAAATCAGCAACTTGGAACATAAGGAAGCAAAAAACCATCCAATCAGAAAAAGAAGAAAAGAGAATTTTAAAAAATTAGGATAGTGTAAGGAGCCTCCGGGACAACTTTAAGCACACCAACATTTGCATCATGGGGGTTCCAGAAGAAGAAGAGAGAGCAAGAAATTGAAAACCTATTTGAAAAAATAATGACACAAAACTTCTCTAACTTGGTGAAGGAAATAGACATACAAGTCCTAAGTGCAGAGAATTCCAAACAAGATGAACACAAGGAAGCCCACATCAAGACACAGTATAATTAAAATGTAAAAGTTTAAAGACAAAGAGGGAATCTTAAAAGCAGCAAGAGAAAAGCAGTTACCTATAAGGGAACTTCCATAAGACTCTCAGCTGATTTCTCCACAGAAACTTTGCAGACCAGAAGGGATTGGCAAGAAATATTCAAAGTAATGAAAATCAAAGACCAGCAACCACAATTATTTTACCCAGCAAAGATATAATTTAAAATCCAAGGACAGATAAAGAACTTCCCAGACAAGGAATAGCTAAAGGAGTTCATCACCACCAAACTAATATTATATGTAATGTTAAAAGATCTTCGCTAAAAAGTAGAAAAAAGATAAAAATATGACCAGAAAAATGCAATAAATACATATCTATTAACAACTGAATCTCAAATAAAAACAAAATGAAACAAGCAGAACAGCAACAAACTCAGATACAGAGGACGTTTTGATGGTTGCCACATGGAAGGGTGTTTGGGAGGGATGGGTGAAAAATGTGAAGAGATTACAAAGTACAAATTGGTTGTTACAGAATAGTCATGAGGATGTAAATTAAGTACAGCATACGGAATATAGTCAGTAATATTCTAACAACTATGTATGATGTCAGATGGGCATGAGTTTTATCAGGATGATCACTTAGTAAGTTATGTAATGTCTAATCACTTCAGTGTACACCTGAAACTAATAGAAAAATGTATGTCAACTGTAACTAAAAATAAAAATGATTTAAAATGCGAAAATAAATGGATGAAATAAATAAAATCTGATGGCTTGGCTCAATTATATCCCCAATTTTCTCTCCCCCTCATGGAGAAGATACCACCAACTGTGAGACTGATCCATATAAAACAATTATCCAGCTTTCTGGGAACAATTGCTCTAAATATGATTTTCAGTCATTTATGCAGTTTTTCATAATTTGAAATTAGTGTTGTTAAGGGCAGTGGGAAAATTAAATGTGAACATAATTTTACTTTAAATCAATACTTCTCACACTTTAATGCTTGTATGGAGCACTGGGAGATCTTGTTACAATGCAGATACCAATTCAGTGGGCATTCTGGTTATCTGTCGCCTCACAGCAGACTATCCCAAACTTAGTGGCCTAAGACAACAATTAAATGATTAATCATCTATTTTGCTCACAAACCTGCAATTTTGGCAGAGCGTGGTGGGGATACTTATGTGAGAAACTTGGATACAGTGAGTGATTAATGGATTAATTGATTAAAGGATTAATGGCTAGGAGCAGGAGTCATCTAAAGGCTCACTCACTCACAGTCTGATGTTGATGTTGACTGTGGACTGGAACCCCAGGTGGGACTCGTGACCACAACCCCACATGTATGCCTTCCTTGGGAATGTTTGACTTCCTTATATTGTGGCATCAGGGTTTTATCAAGTGTCCCAGCAAAGCAAATTGGAAGCGCATAGCATTTTTGTGACCTAGGTTGTGATGTTACATAGCATCGCTTCTGCCATACTCTGTCAGTCAACAGTCATAAAGAACTTCCTAGGATCCCAGGGAAGAGACATGGCCCCCATCCCTTCATGGGAGGAGGCTACTGCACAGCATGTGAGATGTAACATATTGTAGTGGCTGTATTTGGAAAATATCACCTGCACAGTAGGTCTGAGTCTCTATTTGTAACTTCCAGGTGATACCCAAGCTGCTGATGCTGAGGTCTACGCCACTTAATTAATCCAAATTTCATTATATAGTTACTTTGAATTATTTAGAAGTAGACAGAAAATACATACATGTGTCCATGAATATTACAGATATTCTTGAAAGTTGCCATGTATTTTTTATTTTGGCAGTTTCATCTACTCTTTTATTCTTACAACATCCCTTTAGCCTAGTTTCATTTCCTCTTCTTTCTCCATAATAACCTACAGAAAGAAGACTTAACTTCAGAAAGCTTTAGTTAGATCTGCTCCTCACATATTGAATTTTATACCACATGTCTCATAAGGAGTACTTGAATTTTACTTAGTATATGTTATTCAATGTTTAGGGAAATATATTTATCATTGAAAGTCACAGTCTGTTTCTTTAGGGCAAATTTGTGAATTTTAAAGCTAGATAGTTTAAGTTATGTTCATAACATTGATTTTTAAAATCCTGGGGAAATAAGTTAATGTAAGTTTCAAGATCATGCAGAATCCTGAACCACCCCTGTGAGGTGATGACTTTATGGGATACCTGTCTTACAGAATTGCTGAGTTCCATTCATTAAACTATTGAGTATTGAGCACCCTCAAGGAGCTAGGCTTTGTTCCAAGTGCAGTGGTTGCAATATAAAGATTCCTACTCCCATGAAGCTTACTTTCCAGAGGGTAGGGTTGGGAGGAGCAAATTACAAAGAAGTAAATAATCATCACTTCTCAAAGTGTGCTCATACATAGTCTTGACCCTGAAACACAGTCAAGGATCTGCAACATCAGTATCACTCATGAGTGAAAGAGTCATCTGAGTACAAATAAACAATGGATCTCAATATAACAGAGTATAGAGAGTTCACTGATATGGTTTCACACTCTACATCGCAAATAAGCCAGATACAGAAAAAATCTGCACAGTCTCACTTAGATGTAAAACCTTAAGAGTGGAACACAAAGAAGCAGAGAGTGGAATGTGGTCACCAGGGGTGTGGAGGTGGAGGAACATGGGAAGATGTTGATCAAAGAGTACCAAGTCTCAGTTATGTAGGATGAATAAGTATGGAGATCTAATGTACAGCCTGATGACTATTGTTAATAATCCTCTATCGAATATTAGAGATTTGCTAAGAGAGAGTGCATTTCCGGTGCTGTTGTCATACACACACAAACTGTAGCTGTGAGAAGATATGTTAATTAGCTTGACTGTAGTAATCCTTTCACTATGTGTATGTATAGCAAGTCATCATGTCATAGACCATATACACATATAATTTTTAAGAAATGTTTCTGCTTTAGAAAATATAGCTACTTCTTATGAAAATGTTACTTATGTTAACATGTAATGGGTTTATTATAGTTATTTTTAATTAATAAGTAACTACTCAGAAATTTTAGTGATAGATATAACCCATATAAACAAAAGCTCCTTGGGATCCTTAATAATTTTTGAGACTCTAAATGGGTCCCATGATCAAAAAAGTTTGAGAACCATAGGTCTAGAGAAAACCCATACCCTTTGTGGTAGTTGGGTTGCATCTGTTCATGTGCCCGTTCTGTCCTGAAACAGGAATTAAAGTCCGCTAGGAGATCTGGGAAAAGCTTTTCCACCCCTAACAGAGCTGCAGGAAGACACTGTGTCTTCTTCCTCTGGATGTTCATGTGCATGAATACAATGCTTAGAATTGCCGCCACCAGCTTCCCACAAGCCTGAGAACCATACCACTGAAAATGTCAGTATGTTTTCCAAATTCCATTTTTACAATGATTCAGTGAGTATCTTTCTACACAGTGTATATTTGCCTGTTTGTGTATTTTGGGTAGAATAAGTTCTTAGGAGCAGAAGTGCTGGATAACAGCATAAACACATTTAACATGTAATAGATATCAATGTTGATGCTGTATTCCCAAAAGTTTTTACTAATATAAACTTCCATCAATATTTATTTAAGAAGCCCTGGCTGGTGTAGTTTAGTGGATTGAGTGCGGGCCTGTGAACCAAAGGGTTGCGAGTTTGATTCCCAGTCATGGCACATGCCTGGGTTGTGGGCCAGGTCCCCAGTTAGGGGCACGTGAGAGGCAACCACACATTGATGTTTCTCTCCCTCTCTTTCTCCTTCCCTTCCCCTCTCTTTAAAGAAATAAAGTTTTTAAAAAAATATATATTTAACAAGCACTTACATAAAACTTACTTTGTGTTTACCAGGCAACTATTAAAAGGTTTTTATAAATGTGAATTCACTAATAATACATGTGAGTGCCTTTAAATGGTCTATTTATGCCCTTGGTTCATTTTCCCTCTGGGTTTCCGTCTTGTTCTTATTAATTTCTAAGGGCTCCGTGTATAGTTGTAAGATAATATCCCTACTTCCCTCATCGTCCCACTTTCTTCCATAGTTTTTTCCTTTTTTTTCCTGTTCGTTTTGATCCTTTCACTTTGAAGACTTCCTCCAATGCCCGTCCGTACACGTGGGGACACAAAGCAGCTGATTGGGAGCAATTGGTTCCTGGGAGGGGGGATCTGTTGGTGGTGGCATTTCTAAAGCTGCACTGCCTCCTCGGGGAACCCCAGTGTCAGCCAGCATAGTCTTCACAGAAGAATCTTCTAACCTAGCTGGAAACCATGTGCCAAGCTGCCACCACTCAGGTAGCCAAGTGAGGGGAAAGGGCATTCTAAAATTCTGATGATAAACTTTCATGTCACCCTCTGTATCAGTCAAGATTCAGGGAGTAAGTATAAATGGATATAGAGACCTTTAAAAAATACTCTAGGGCTAATAAGGGAGAGTATCAAAGGGAGGCACAAACTTCTAAGAGGATCCCCCAGCCCATGTCTGGGACTCGGATCTTGTTGGCAAAGTCATGGCTGCAGCTGTTGCATAAATTTGCTAGGTTGCCTGGATTACAGCTGAGCCAGTCCCTAGGCAAGCAGGAGGTGTCTCTCTGGGGCAATTTCAGCCTGAGCCTGGCCACAGAAAACCATGACTGGGACTGGGAAGAGATCGCACTGGGTGGGATACAGGTGGGTTGAGGCTGGCAAACCCCTCCAGAAGACAGGTGGTCAGGAAGTACCTCTCCATAAGGCTAGAGGGCAGGCTTATCCTAGGAATCAGGACTTTGGAAGCCCACCTGCCAGCCAGGGAGATAGTCACAGGGCCAGGGCTGTGAGCTCACTATGGGACTATATACATTGCAGCTGTGTGCCACTGGATGTCCCCTATCCCAGGTAATAACAAGAAGCAAAATGAAGCATACCAGAGATAAGAAAGGAGAAAATAAATGTTTAAAATCTAGCTCATTATAATAGTGCAGAGGCAATTGTATTAGTTTGCTAGGGCTGCCATAATGAAGTACTACAGCTTGGATGACGTAACAGAAATTTATGGGCTCACGGTTCTGGAGGCCAGAAGTCCAAAACCAGGGTGTTGTCAGGGTTGGTTCCCTCTGAGGGCTATGAGGACTGGGCATCTCTTCATGGCTTGCACATGACCTTCTCCCTCCCTATGCCTCTTCACATCTTCCCTGTGTGTCTGTGTTCAAATCTCTTATGAGCATCAGTTATACTGGTTTAGGCCCACCCTGATCTTCAACTCGATTATCTCTGAAAAGACCCTATCTCCAAGTAAGGTCCTTGGGATTAGGACTTTAACATATGAAGTTTGGAGCAATGAAGGGTAGACTTGGAAGTGAGGCAATGAATTGTTAACTGGCACACTCATGGTTTTCAGTATTGTCCCACCCTCCCTGTCCCAGTGCTTTCCAGCCTATGGACCCTCTATCTTACCCACTGTAGAGAAGACACACAGGTTTATGCTGAGATGTTTGAGAAGCAACTGCTACACTGTGCAGCCTTACAGAGGTTATCTGGGGGTCAAACTGAGCATCCCAAGTAGACTGTGAAGTAATCCTTTCACTCTTTGAGAGGTATCTGATTACATTCATGAACATTAGAGAATTCTATGGAGGCATTTTGGATTGCTTCTTGGCATTCCCTGCTGCTGACTTAGGAATCATATTTCTGGGGTCTGCTAAGTTTTGCTCTCATTTTTCCAAGATATTACTGTTGACTTAATGCTTTATAAATTAAATAAACCCTTTATTAAATTGTAAAGGTACCAGAGAATGCCCCTTATGCTTTTTCCCGTTTCTCCTAATGTTAACATCTCGTCACCGCAGGCCCCTTGCTGAAACTGAGAAATTCACTGGTGTGTCACTTACTAAACACATTTCACTACTTCACTGACGTCTTCGTGTTGCAGGGTCCCACACTGCACTTGTTTTAGCTGCTCTGGTTTGACTGTGTTTGTTTTTCACAACCTGACACTTTGGGAGAGTACTGGTCAGGTACTTGCACAACGTCTCTCTATTTGGTTTGCCTGTTTTCCTCATGATCAGACGGGTTATGGGCTTTGGGGAAGAATACAGTGGTGAAGTGCCCTCGTCACATCTTTGAGGGACAAGATATCCACATGCATCACTGGTGATGTCAACCTTGATCACTTGGTTAGATACAAAGTTCAGTGCTGGCTCTTCTGTAAGGCAAGGCTGGCGGGCTGTTGTAGATTTGCCGGTAGCAGTGGAAGTAAAATTCTACCCCAACACTATCATAATGGCTAACAAACACAGTATGTTTTAGGGAAACATAGATAGATAGGTGACCAATAATAATATTATCAAGCATTTATCATATCAACGATGGAAGACAAAAATGCTCCTCAGTTGCCCTAATTTTTTAAAAAGGAGAGGGGAAGGAAGAAACATCAGTGAGTTGCCTCTCATATTCATCCTGCAACCCAGGCCTGTGCCTTTACCAAGAGTCGAACTGGCCACCTTTCACTTTGCAGCACTATGCCCAGCTGAGCCACATTGGTCAGGGCCAGCTGGCCTAATTTAAAGTCATGACTCCTTGTCCAGTAAGCCGTGTCAGTTTTCTAGCCCAGAACAGTGAAGAGGTTGGATCCCCAGAAGGAAGTTCTTTGCAACACAGAAAGTAGACTAACATCCCTTCAGTTCTGCCCCCAAAGTAATCATGGCCTTTTGCCCAGGTAATCATCCGCTTAAGGGGAATACTCAGATGTGTGAGGGCCATGGGATACGGGGTCTAGGTTGACACTGATACCCAGAGATCTGAAGCGTCACCGCGACAGCAGGATGTGTGGCACCATAATAAACGGAGTGCTGACCAAGTTATGCGGCTATGTGCTCACATGAGAAGTACACACATCTGTGGCCTCACCTGGTGGTCACGCCTCTTTATGTGTGATTAGATTGACACATGTAGTAACTGCCACGACTCCTCACATGCATCTTTAGCCATGGGACACGGGCTGTCAAGAGGTCCCAGAGGAACCTCGGCAGCTGCTGCACAGCCCCTCCCCCACTGCCAGCCAAGAGTGAATGTGCTTCTCAGACTGCAGGAGGGCCAAATGTAGGTTGAAGTCACAGACAGCAGTCAACACATATGTGCAACAGGGCAGACATGTAGTCATCCCACAGACCCTCACACTGACACTGTTCAATGTACAGGTGGATGAGCTGGAAGTGGCTGGCACGTCAGAGGCCCCAGGAATGTAGAGTGTGGGGGATAAATCTGGAGACTCTAAACTCCAGAAAAGAAAAAAAAATTACTTGGGGGATCATAGAGCACACCTAGAATAACCAAATTAACAAAAACCAAGCAAACATACAAAGGACAAAACGCACACTAAATGGTCACAATTGGGAGATAGTGAAGCAATTCATTTTGAAACGCACAAATGGAAAAAATCAAGCATTTATCTTATTTTTCATCTATAAGCTATACCACTAAGTAGCCAAATAGTGGACAAGGGCAAGTTTCTCTACTGCAGCTACAATGAAAGAATGATAGAATCAGAATACTGCCATTCTTTAACTTTCAATAAATTGAAGAATTAGGCTTTCTGGAACAATGGCAGCTAAATCCAATGAGACAACTAGACATTATGTGTCACCCAATGGAAGACCACCACCACCTGTAAGGTAATACTAGCCCCCCTCCAACAAATCAAACAAAAAAATGAATCTGATTAAATCTGAATCCAGAAACAGAAAGTCACAGGCAACACCATAAGGGCAAAGTCTGCTGAATGATTACCAAAGAAATGCAATCAGAAGAATCTGGGAAACTGTAGGACAACTAACCTTACTCTCTCTTCACAGTTTAATTTCAGGGAAAAAAGTGAAAAGTAGACAGAGGGAATTCTATTGTAATATACAGATTTTAATTGGATCATAATTAAACAAATTGTTTACAAAAACTGAAATTTTGTTTAGGAAATTATTTATGAATAAAAGCATATGATATCTGAAATTGCTTCAAAATAATATGGAGGTGAAGTGTGTGTACAAGAATGTGTTATAAGGGAAACAAGATTAGTCATGACCTGATAATTGTTGAAATTGAGTGACAGGTACTTGGAACTTCATTATATATTGTCTGT
>VMDR010035690.1:0-10690 GCA_007922815.1 Macrotus californicus | reverse complement strand
AAGGACCTAGAAGAGCTTATTGCATCTCTAACCAGAATTAAATCTTTGAAAAGCATCAATGTTCACAGTCTTGAAAGAGTCAACTGGGATCTAAATGAAAGAATTATAGAACTAGAAAACCGTCTAAGGTAGGGAATTATTTTTCTTTCCCCTACGTTACTTTGTTTTTAATCATTGTTAGTCAGTCATATGTTGAACGTCTTTTTAAAGACATAAAATAATTTTTTAAGTACAGCCACAACTATAGAGTCGAGGAGCTTAAGAAGACAAAGATCAAATCTGCTTCATAACACATTAATCTTTTCAATCAAGTTTGCTAAGAGCTCCCATGTTTAATGTTCAAAATAAAACAATCTTCTCAGTGAGAAAAATCGAGACATCATTTGATTAATAAAGCCTGTTCTTCCCCCAAGTTTACACTGGCTTATCTTTATTTAGAAATTGTAAATTCATGAGAAAACAAATTTTGTTGTGTAAAAATCTTAGGAACAACAAATTACAAAAATTTAATTTTTTAATAAACAAAAATATCTTCCTTCCCAAAATGTAAACATCCAATGAATAAAATACATAATATTCCAGGTATAGAAACAGTAGTAATTTACTTATGAAGGAGTAATATTTTGATATATTTGGTGGTAAAATTTTTGTTTCTCTTAAGTATAAAGCACTTCAAACAAACCAGGCTATTATTATTTAAAAGTCTACTCCTTCACCCAGTTTCCTTATTTGAATAAAAACTTACCAATTTCTGTAGAATTTTGGATATAGGACCAGGCCACAGGAAAGATCTAAAATATCTAAAACTTAAATGGTTAGAGAAAAATATTTTCTTGAGGTTTGGAGGCAGTCCATTCATCACTTTGTGCCTGAAGGCGGTCCTCAGCAAACTTCTTTGCTACAGTCTTCAGAGTAAAGCACAGGATCTGGAATCCCAGAAGCTCCAACTGGACCACTGACCAGCAGGACATTCTTGCAGGCTTTCTGCATGCAGTGCTGTCTCCACACTGGCATCTAGCCTGAGCCACAAGAGGGAAGACAAGGTGGTGGCACTGGGCTCCAAGGGCCAGGAATTTTCTAGTTTCTTATCAAACATCGTTTGTCTTAACTTAACAAGTAGTATGTGATGTCCATATTCCTGGTTGATCAGAGAATTTAAATATAGAAGAATTTCACATAATATCTGACTCAAATTATTATATTTTAAATAACATTTTTATTGAGATATTTACAAAACATTAAAACTTACCCTTTTAAAGTATACAATTCATTTTAGTATATTCACAGGTTGTGCAACCCTTACCACTATGTATTTCCAGACATTTTTTTTACACCCTAAATAGACTCTATGCCCATCCTAGTTACTCCCTATTCCACCCCCTCCAGTCTCTGACGACCACCAATCTACTTTTTTCTCTATGGACTTGCCTTTTCTGAGCATCTCATGTGAATTCAATGATATAATATATGGTTCTGTGTCTAACTTCTTTCACTTAGCACAGTGTTCTCAAGATTCTTTCATGTTGCAGAATGAATTGGTACTTCTTTCTTTTTATTGCTGAATAATATTCCATTATATGGATATACCACATTTTGTTTATCCATTAATCAGTTGAGGACATTGGGTTGTTTTATGAATAATGCTGCTATGAACATTCTTAGTATGAATTTTTATATGACTATATGTTTCATTTCTCTTAGGTATATGCTTTAGGAATAGAATTACTGAATCATAGAGTAATTCTACATTTAACTTTTTGAAGTTACTTACTTCCAGGCTGTTTTCTTGGGCAGCTGCACCATTTTTAATTACTACCAGCAATGTATAAAAATTTCAATTTCTCCATATTCTCACCAACCCACCTTATTGTTCATCTGTTTCATTATAGCCATTGTAATGAATATGAAGTTGTGTGTCATTGTGATTTTTAATTTGCATGTACATAATGACTAAAGATGTTGACCATTCTTTCATGTGCCTAATGGCCACTTGTATATCTTCTTTGTAGAAATATCTATTCAGATTCTTTGCTCATTTTTATTTTTTAAAAAGATTTTATTTATTTTTAGAGAAGGTAAGGGAGGGAGAAAGAGAGGGAGAGAAACATCAGTGTGTGGTTGCCTCTTGAGTACCCCCTACTGTAGACCTGGCCCACAACCCAGGCACATGCCTTGACTGGGAATCCAACCCGGCGACCCTGTGGTTTGCAGGCCAGCACTCAATCCACTGGGTCACACCAGCCAGGCCTTTGCCCATTTTTAAATTTTTTTTTTTGTCTTTTTATCATTGAGTTGTAAGTGTTCTTTGTATATTCTGGATACCAGAACCTTATCAAATACATGATTTGCACATATTTTTGTCCCATCTGTGGGTTGTCTTTCAATTTTCTTAATGATGTCCTTTGAAGCACAAAATTTTAAAAGTTTGATAAAGTTTATCTTTTTTTGTCACTCGTGTCTTTGATGTCATACCTAAGAAACAACTGCCTAATCTAGAGTTGTGAATATTTACACATGTTTTCTTTTAAGAGTTACAGTTTTAATGCTTAAATGTATGTCTTTGGCCCATCTTGACTAATTTGGCTCTGTCAGCCCTGCTTGTTAAAAAGACTGTTTTTCTTCCATTGAGTTGCCTTGACAATCTTGCAAAATAAATCAATTGACCATGCATATGTGGATTTATTTTTTTTAAGATTTCATTTATTTATTTTTAGAGAGAGGGGACAGGTAGAAAGAGAGGGAGAGAAACATGAGTGTGTGGTTGCCTCTCATGTTCCTCCTACTGGGGACCTGGCCCACAATCCAGGCATGTGCTCTGACTGGGAATCAAACTGGCAACCCTTTGGTTTGCAGGCGGCATTCAATCCACTGAGCCACACCAGCCAGGGCTGTGGGTGTAATTCTGGATCTCAGTTCTATTCCATTGGTCTATATGTCTCTCCTATGCCAGTACCAGACTGTCTTGATTACCGTAGCTTTGTAGTAAGTTTTGAAGTGTGAGTCCTCCAACTTTTTCCTCTTTTTCAAGTTTGTTTCAGCTATTCTGGTCCCCCTGCTTTTCCTTGTGAATTTTAAAATTGTCAATTTCTGCAAAAATAGTCAACTGCAATTTTGATAGGAATTTGTTGAACTTGTAGATCAATTTGGGGAGTATTGCCATCTTAATATTAAGTCTTTCAGTCCATGAACATGGATCATCTTTAATTTCAACAATATTTTATAGTTCTCAGTGTACGTGTCTTACCTTTCTTTTGTTAGATTTATTTATAAGTATGTTATTCTTTTTTATTGCATTGGAAATGGAACTACTTCTTTAATTTTATTTCAAATTATTCACTTTAGTGAACAGAAATGTAATTGATTTTTGTGTATTGACCTCGTGTTCTGTACCCATGCTGTACTTGTTAGCTCTAGTAGTTGCATGTGTGTGTTTGTGTGTATTCCTTAGGAATTTCTTTATACAAGGTCATCTCATTTGCAAAGAGATTTACTTCTTCCTTTCTAATCTTGGTGCTTTGGTTTATTTTTCTTGACTAATTGCCTTAGCTCAAACCTCCAGTACCATGTTGTATGGAAGTGGTAAGAAACAGACATCCTTCTTTTGTTCTTGATCTTAGGGGAAACTTTCAGTCTTTCTCCATTAAGTACAATATGATGGTAGCTTTGAGTCTTTTGTAGATACTCATTTTCTGGTTGAGGAACTTTCCTTCTATTTCTAGCTTGTTGAGCATTTTTATCTTGAAGTTGTGTTGGATTTTGTAAACTGCTTTTTCTGCATCTGTTGGGATGATTGTGTGGTTTTGTCCTTTCTACAATTTGTTACTCTTAGACATGTGGTTATTTAGTTGGTATACAGAGAGAGGAGATACTTGATCGTGTGCCCTTGGTTGATAAGAGGAGAAGCAAAGTCATTAATTTTCCCTCTTAAAATACTACTAATAATTAAGAAACCCATACAATATGAAAATCACTTGTATTCAAATAAGTAGGAATACTGGTGTAGACTGTTTCTATTCTACATTGGTTAGTATATATATTGGCAAGTTGAAATTTCTTTTGCATTTCCCAAATCACTTTAAAAAATATATATATATATAATAAAGAACACATTTTTTCATTTTCACCAATAATTTTAGTATTTGGATATTGTGAGTATGTTGGCTATCTCCTGCGCGGTAGAATATTGACTGTTCTCAGTTAACATCTCGATTTGATCACTGTCAACTTCAACTGGTCTACCCAACCGTGGAGCATCGTCCAGTGAGAAACCTCCAGTATGAAACTTTGCAAACCACTTTTGACACGTTCCATCAGTCACAGCACCTTCTCCATACACTGCACAAATCTTTTTTGCATTTCAGTCACATTTTTACCTTCCTTGAAATAATAAAGCATAATATGCTGAAAATGTTGCATATTTTCTTACATCTGCAATTTTAAAATGGCTACACAAAAAAATCACCAATTTTGATGTTTGTTTTTTTTATGCATGCTGATATGAAAGCTGTCACAATCAATCTACCAAAATTGTTTCAGATGAAGTTCAAGACAGCTAAGCACTACTAGAACCATCTTATGGAAAAAAACAAATGAACCTTTTGGCCAACCCAATACATTTTAAATGGGGAATATTTATTGCATTATTTTTGATTGAAGTTTGAATACTGAGTTGGTTTCATGATATTGTTACCTACTGCTATCTTACACAGAGTACATCTGGTTGAAAAAGAAAAGGCAGAGCAGAAAACAAAACTTTTGGAGAAAAAATTAGCAGGTGCTAATGAACTCACCCCTTATATGAATACAAAAGGACAAGAAGATACCTTGGGTAGTTTTATGATAAAGGTGAGAATAAATTCTGATTATTTTTTGGAAGAAACAGGTTTTTTATTACTTTATATTACTCCAGGAGATAATTGGCAACTTTGAGTGTTTTGTGGGTCCTCTTCTTGAGGAGGGTGAAAGGAAGCAGCGCAGCATGGTTGACTGGGCGGCTTTCTGAGGGAGGCAAAGGGAGCAAGTGCCAGGAGGATCTGACGGAGAATCCGGAGGATCTGGGACTCTGAGGAAAAGGTTAGAGGGAATGGAGCTGCAGGGAGCTGGGAGGAGAAGTGGCGGTGGGAGAGTAAAAGACTGAAGGTTTAAATCCTCAAAACTCGTGGGCTACTTCCTGTGGCTGACAAAATCTGGGGTTTTAGATCTGGGTGTCAGGGTTCAAGAGGGGTGTAGGTGAAAGTTATTGAAATAGAGGCAAGTAACTTTAAAGCTAAATTGTTGGATCATCTACACCGGACATGGAAATAGAGGATTGTGACAGGGGTTGGGTTTAGAAGGAAGAGATGAGCCCGGTCACTCGTAGGTAGCAGTTCACAGAAGCAGTCGAAGATTTTATAGAAGAGTGTTGGAGGATGGTGGGAGGCTGGCAATTGTCAAAGAACTGGTGCAAGCTTATTTTGAAATTCTTAGACTATAGTAGTTTGTTATAAAAGCTGAATATAAAACAAAGTCCATTCATGTGAGGGGTTCCATTAAAAGAATCAGAACTGCTTTCAAAGTACTTTAAAATAATTTCAATTTTTAATTGCCTACTTCAGTAATGTACACTTTCCATTTTCTTTCACTTCTCTCACTGATCTGCCGCATCTCTGAAAACTCTCCCAAACCAGAGTCCGTGCAGCTCTGACCTTTTCTTCCATTGCTGTTTTACCTCTTTTTTTTTCAGGCTTTTAGTGAGGCAAATTCATCATTATTTCAGCAATTCTAGCTCTCCTTCTATTTCCCAATTTCACGTGGCAAAAAGCCCAGAAACTAAACTTGTTTACTCAGCTTCCAGAGTTGACAGAGGCAAAAAGGCTAGAACTTTATGAAGGGAGAATCTTCCTGTAGGAGGTTGGCTGGGGTGGTGGTACAGCATTATCTTCTGTTTTTTCCTATTTACAGTGGAAGCAGGATGACTATAGGAGCATAAGGGAAAGGTTGGGGGTACAACTTCATTCATACTTTACATACTTTTATATTACATACTTTTACAGCTCAAAATTTTCTGTAAAGAGTGTATCCGCACAAAGTGGGGCTGTTTGGTTAGCTGCTTTTTTAAGCTGAATTTCCTGTGTTCTCGAAACAGTCCCTCCATGTCATCGTTTTAATACTTCTTGTTGTTCTAGTTTGCTCTTTTGAGTACGACCTTGTCTCTCTCAAGACTGTAACTCTTACTTTTGTTTGAGGGCCTTTTCCTGAAGTTTTATATTATGGCTATGTCTATATTCCAAAAGAAAGGAAATATGTATTTCCTTTCTAAATCCCAAATGGGAAGCTTAACATGTGTGTTGGCATATTTAGGATAAAGGTAAAGCTATCCTGGCCAAGAACTGTGAGAGAGACAATATTTTTCACTCCGAGGGACCAAAAGATGGGCAGAACATTTGGGATAAATGTCAACAGGATTTGATCCATACGGAAAAACAAACATACAAATTGGACAGACCTCCATATTCATCCAGCTGGGAAGCTAAAACTGCACCATCCCGCTCTCAGAAATTCCTCGGTCAGTTGGCTACTCTTCTGAGCGACAGCGTTGTCCCTGTCTCAGCCACGGAAGAAGCTGTGGAAGAGAGGATTCAGGAAACTGGTGCCAGTGAGCAGTCTTGGAAGTCTGTAAGTGTATTGATGGACAAGTTACTCCTTTAAATTTGTTTCTTTTAAGATGTGGACTGTGATATTAGCCACCTCAGTGAACTCTGTGGCTGTAAACTTTAATGTTGATTGTATTACTACAGTAATAAAAGAAGAGGATGTCCATTATTACCTCAGAGCGCTGAGCTGCTGTGTGAATCCCAGCTCTGCCATTGCCAGCTGGGTGCTATTGGGCAGGTTACTCACCCACTTTCTGCCTCAGTTTCCTTTGTAAAATTTGGCAGGAGTGGGGGGTGGGTAAGAGGATGTTTGGGGAGCATAGTTCCCATCTCAGAGTGGTTGTAAGAATTAAATGGGTTAATACATGATAAATGCTTAGCACAGTTACATGTAAGCTCAATTAATGCTAGCTTACAAATAGTGGTAGAGTGAAGGTAATTGTTTCCCTCATGAGCAAACAGTTCAGTCAGTGCAGTAAATAAATTGTCAAATCAGTTAGTTATTTGAATTTACTGGTCAAGTCTATCAAAAGATTGAACAAGCAGGTTTCAATGATTGTATCTCTCTGCTGTGTTCAAATCACTTTAGTAGAATTTCATGACTCTTCACCCTACAATTCAAAGGAAGATAGGTATTGCTTAAATTCAGTGTGTTAGTAAAACCTGCTACACAGTAGTCTGTTTATTGTAGCATTCCAAGTTTTTTACACTGTTTTCTTAAATTAATTTTACAATTTTATTACTCAGTACTAACTAAAATGTCCTGTATGTATCAAACATTTCTATTTTTTGAAACCATCATCTATTTAGTAATTCAGTGTTGCTCTAGTATCAGTATAGAACTTACACAGTATTGAGATGAAATAGAAATCATGGACCATCAGAGAATTTTATCTAATTTTTTCCTTTATAGAGGACCGAAAGCCTTCAGCAGGAAATTCAGATGCTCACTAAGCGACTGGAGCAGGTGCATTGTCACCATGAAGAATCGTCCCAAACTGAAGAAAAGTACGGGGAACAAAAAAGACCCTTGAAACATCTGGAAGGAAAAATTGCTATTAATGACTTTTTTCAAGGGAGATTAGACTTGGGCAGGAATAAAGTAAGAATTTTGTGAAGTATAAGGCATCTCTTTGACAATGAAAATGCTCATATTTTATTACATTATCTAATGTTTAAAGCTGTTAATGTTTAAAGCTTTTAATATTGGAAAAGAGAGGAAACTTTGCTAAAAACCCTTACAATTTTATAAAAAATCCTATCCTCACTTCATATCTTCCATTTCTCATTTTATACATATTTGATAGTTATTATGGGGGCGTTTATTAATGTATTCCTTAATGTACTTTTAAAAGATGGGTTAGAGAAAATGAACTCAAAGGAAAGACTCTCTGAAGGTAGAATTTCAGGCGCTATGTCAGCTAGATAAGATGGATATTAGAAGGAGCCACTGGTGATGTTCTCAATAATTATTTTATCGGCCATTACCTTCTGCTTCTTTAAACCTGAAAGGAAGAAATCAATCCTAAAATTGGCATGAAAATAGGTAGGGTGCAATATAATTTATTTTCAGGAGGTTTTTATTCTATTTCACTACTTCTCCTCAGAATTGCTCATCATACTCATACCTATGTTATATTATTTCTATAATTGCTATGGCCCAAAATGGAGTCTTATGCACTCCCCCACTACTTACTCATGTAGTCTCTCATTTCTTTCATTCATTTATTCATTCATTCATTCTTTCATTGTGTATTGAATGCTCAGTTTAAAAGACTTCTAGAACCTAATGAAGTGGTATCAACAATGTCCTCCACAGAGTCCAACGATGAGTTCATTTTCTGCTGCTAGTTTCTTTTCCAAAGAAAATCAATCTAATGTATTTAATGTGTATCTTTTTGTTTACAGATGTTTTTTTAAATGTGATTTTTGTGCATATATTTTAAATTTGTGTAAATGGTATTATGTTAAAAATCTCATTGTACTCAGTGTTATGTATTAAATATATATATATACATTAAATTTTTTGGATAACATTGGTTAATAACATTGTGTGATTTTCAGGTGTACAACATTATAATTCAACATCTGTATACTTTTGTAACTGTTCCATATGTGCTTATAAAAAAATGTGTTCTCTGTTTATTGGGCATAAATTTCCATAGTTAGCTAATGCTCAAGCATATTACTCATATGGTGTAGATTGTCAGTATCTCTGATTATTTTTGTTTCCTTGATTCTGGAAAAGTTATGCTTAATTCTCCAAGGATAATTTGTGATTCATCCATTAGTCCCTACAGTTCTGTCCCTTTCTGCTTTATGGCCTACTGGAGCATGTGCACTTATGATGAACTTGGTGACTTGTTTTTTTTATAGCACTATAAAGCACTTTTTGTCCTTTATAAAATATTGCTTTAAATTCTCCATTTTCAGAAGCTGTGGTTGCTAACACAATTTTATTTTGGTTTATGTTTGCCCAAATGTGATATATCTTTTTATCTTTTTATTTTTCTATCTTTTTATGTGATAAAACACAGGATATGGTTGTATTTTTTTAAAAAATCCAGTTGGAGTGTATCCAGTTGGTGAATTTAATGCATGTACATTTATTGCAATTATTATTATATTAGGACATATTTCTGTTAACTTATTTAATAATTTCCATATAATTTCCTGTTTTTTGAGGGGCTCTATTTTCCAGGTTTGTTTTATACAGATTAATTTTTTCCTGCTGGTTTTAAAGTTATATAATCTATTTTTATTCTGATGCTAGTGTTCTTTTTTTTAGTATATGTGCTGCTGAAGCAAGCACAATGATGCTGGCGTTCTTTAATTAAGAACAATATTCTTATTTACTTAATATTTACAAGAATGTCATTCCTGTTTGGTCTCTGATCTTAGCCCCCAATTATATTGTTATTCTATAAATTTTTAATTTCTGGGTTGTTTGAATATAGCTCTCTGTTTTCTTTTACTTGATTCTAATTATTTTTAGATAACCACTAAACTTGAACAAGGTATTTGATCACCCTCAGTTGCATATCTTTTGAAGCACCATCCTGGACATTTCTCCTTGTTTGAGCATTTCTACAAGAGTTTTTAACAATTAGGTCTTTGTCAGACACCATATGTGCCTGATGACATTTTTATTATACCCCCATATTTTAATGACAGTTTGGCCGGACATAAATAAGCTTTGAGGCTCAACGTTCCTTCATCGAATTCTTTAAAACTATCTCCTTGGATCCTCTGTTATTGTTGTGATGTCTGATATCAATGTGATTCTTATTCCTTTGCAGATGATCTACTCTTTCAGGAAGCTTTTTTATGTATGTTTGTATGTATGTATGTATGTATTTATTCACAAAGAGGATCTTTCAGGAAGCTATTAGAGTTTGGCACTTAATGAAGTTTTTAATCTAAGTCTTTCCTCTGTCAATTTCATCATTTATTTCAGTGTTTTTCCCCTCCATTTATTTCCTTTTCATTTCTCCCCCCCCCCACTCTTCTTTTCTATACTTACTCCTTCTATGACTAATATCTGAAGGTTGGATTCTAATTCTATCCTTTATTTTTGTGTGTAATGGATAATTTTATGTGTCAAGTTGGCTAGGCTTGGTGCCCAGATATTTGTTCAAACACAAGTGTAGCTGTTGCATTTTAGATCAGATTAACATTTACATCAGAGGACTTTGAGTGAAGCATATTACCTTCCATAATGTGGGTGGGCCTCCTCCTATCAGTTGAAGGCTTAAGAAAGACCAAGGCCCCCTAAGGAAGAGAGAGGTTCTACCTACAAACTACCTTTGGATTTGAGCCACGATATCAACTGTTTCCTGGGCCTGGCCTGCAGATTTTGGGCTTGCCAGACCTCACAATTGTTAGGCAGATCTCTCCCTTTCACACATACATGAACACACGCACGCACGCACACCACCCTGTTGGTACTGCTTCTCTGGAGAACCCATGTACACTTTGCTTTTTTTAAAAAAATAGTGTATATATCTTTACCCTTTCCTGCTGCCTTCTCTGAGAGATTCTTAACCTGATCTCCAACT
>VMDR010035689.1:0-10682 GCA_007922815.1 Macrotus californicus | reverse complement strand
AGGAAGAAAGGTTATTTTTTCTTTTTTCTTTTTTTTGGTAGACCTCAAAGGACTTCAATTTTTCTTTCTTCTTTTCTTTTTCTTTTAAATCAGCACCTTCCCGGAAAAAGAAGAAACAAAAGGAGACATCAAGTGAAAAGCTCAAATTAAGCTTCAAATACTCAGTCAAGAAATGCCTATTTGCCATTTAAATAAAATATTAGAAAAAATCTTGCTAGGACTTGATTTTGAAATAAACCTCACGTTGGCGGTAAGTCTTGCTAAGAAATGCCACTGAAAGCTGCCACTTGACCCGGAATTCCTTTACAAGAAAAACTAGCCATAACTACATGTGAGACCTGTATGAGAAACTGCCGGAATGTCAACTTCATTTGCAGTGGCCCCATATGGCCTGATCACTCTCCCTGGCATGATAAATCACTGGCAGAACCCTTACCTTCCTACGTTTGATCTCTGCTCAGCAAGATGTGGTTTTGATGTGAAGAACTCCAGATCTCTTAGGTCAGAGACAAATAGCAGTGGCACTGACCTGCAAAGTGCTAAGTCTCTATTAGACTCCAGTGAAAAGCTGTAAGCTTCTGACAAGTTCCCTGCCCGGAGTTTACCGCGCCCGCCGTGGTTTTCCTGAGCTCAGGATAACAGAAAAGCTGCTGATGTGATTTGAAAGAAAAGTGCCACCAAACCTCTTCTTTCTACCGCTATTGTCAAATATTAAAATCAATTTTCCCTAAGATTTAAGGACGAACTCTCTTGGGAGTCACTGGCCTAATTTCTAGTCCTGTAAGTCTTTAGCAAAAACAAAAATTTGTATTTCCAGGGGATCTTTATGACACTGCTAAATCACTCACATATAACAGGAGAATCATTAACACAGATTTCTGTGGACCACTCTTTGGTAATTATAAGGACATCCTTGGGATCCCATGATGGGACATTATCAAACACACAAGTTATTTATCAGTAAAAATAAAAATAAAGCCCTTGAAATGAACCTAAAAAGACACATCTGAAAGGCTTCTTGCAAAAAGGGTTGGTCTGTTCAGATGTGTTTTGTCACTATAAAAAAAAACTGCAGAATCTCTCCAAAAATTGTAAGATTAAAATTGGTGTGAATTTTAGTTGGCTGAAATAACGAGAGGTTCCAAGAAAGCTACAAGTGTGCTATCATTTTAGCGGCTCCATTATTTCCATAGCCATCCCGTTAGACCACTCACAATTAGACACTCACAAATAAGCCCCCCATTAGCTCTCTGTACAACTGAGTCAGTGACTTGGCAAGTGTTCATGAAAAGCGAAATGTTTGGTTTCTTTTTCCGCTAAATGTAGTTTCTGCACCCATATTTGTCCGTATGCGTCTATACTACACATTGACCAATCATCTCTCTCCTTAATTCAGATCAAGAGCTCCAAAAAGCTCTCTGTTTTGTGTCCGTCTTTTGTAAGCCCTGTCTTTCTCCATTGGAATTCCTGATAATGATATCAGAATGTGGACAAACCTCATTAGCGTCCTGCTGTTTACGGGACAGGATTTATGCTCAATGTGCTGAGCACAATGTCACACATCACTAAAGGGACAGACCTACCACCCAGGCTCCAATCTGAGAAACTTTTCACTCAGGGCAAACTATCAGCACGGAGAGGCATGAAAGAGCAATTACAGCCAACACGTGTAGTCTTTTAAGTGTGCACCAATAAATACCCATCTGTGAAGGTTAATTTAATGCAACCCAGGGTGTTATCTGGAATAGTACATGTCACCAATTCAATCCATTAAGTAATTACTAAATTCTCAAGAGGGCTCACAGAAGTCAAATGTGGTTATTCCAGGTTCATTGCTTCTGGTCTCCCGAAGGACCATTTAGCCCAACAGCTGGAAGAGCAACTACAAAGGTTCCCAGGCATAATTAACCATTTAATGAAAACAGGTAACGAGTCCAACCAAGGAGTGAGAGTCATCAAGAGCCTGTCCTGCGAGAAATATTTAGAGAAGCAAATGAGAAGCCAAGTGTGTAAAAACAGAAAAGGAGATGGAAAAGATAAGGAGGGGTACTTTGAAAAGTACAGGAGAAAGAGAAATGTGTTCTCTCTAGAAGGGAAGACAGAAATCTGGAGGGTCTAAAATCTGGCCTAAAGAAGACAACTTGTCAGCAGTTTCTTTAGATAGGATTTTTGAGCCATTTCCAATGAAACATTAACTGTGCATCCCAATCACCACCACCCTGTGTCACTGCAACTCTGAAAGTTTGGATACTGCATGAATTTCTGGGGACCACTCTCTATTTTGCTATTCTGCATCCCCACTGGGTGACATGCAATAAATAGGTCTAACGGTGGTTGGGCCTTAGTGAAAAATGATTGTTCATGAAAGGCAATGTGGAAGATAACCACCCAACTCCCCGACAAGTGTCTCTCCCACAAGATGATGGCTTATGGAAGTACGGCTTATGGTGGGAGAAGAAACATTAGAAAGAATGTGAAATACACTGGCTTTCAATAGTCTTGCACATCCTAGCTCCCAGTGAATCTAATAACCATAACAAAGAAGCACTTTTTGAATAAAAAAACAAACAAGCAGGTGTTATTAAGGGCCATGTGTGACCACCCAACCAGTGAGAATCTAAAAACACAGTTATTTATCATAGCCTAAAGAATCGCACCTACCCAGGTGATTCATACCTAAAGTGTCGATTATATCGATACTTTTTTTGCTTTGAATGCGCATTCTCATGTGCATTCTCGTCTCTGTGTCAGGTTGGAATTGTTGCTAATGATAGCTATGAGAATATCAGCTAGAATTAAGTTTGGAATTTGTAGTCAGAGATCTGAGTTTGGAATTATCTTGCAAAAACACTCAGCAGAACTTTAAACTAGGCTCAAATTTTATTGCCTTTGTTGTGGTTCTTGTGCCTGTTCTGGCTGTTATGAGAAGGGAAGGAAGAGGTTTATTTGATCCTGGAATTGCCACCTACTAGCTATTGAGCCTGGAAAAATTATTTAATGTTAGTATGCTTGATATTCTCACTTATAAAATGGGGATGTTAACATATATCCCCATCAGAGGACTGCCACAATTATTAAAGGTGATCATATGTGAAAAGCACTTTGGATATTATAGTATTAATAATATAAGCTGTAGCTATTAGTAGCTATTAATGAAAATAAAATATAACAAATATTCATTCAACAAACATTTCCTAAGCATTTACAGTATGTGGCACTAAAATGCTTCAGAAATACCAAGATGAATAGGCATTTATAATCTAGTACAGTTTATGAATAGGGAGTTACCCAGAAAAATATAATGCAAGGCAAAAACTGTACCACTAGGAGTAGTACAAACAAGTAATATGGGCATTCAAAGAATATAGGTTCACCCTAAAAAGAGTGTGTAGCCAACTCTGTTAGTTATTACAGAAGTACTATACAGCGAAGGCCTAGATTCAGTTTTAGGGTTGGAAAATTTCATTCTTCAGTAGCTTCTTCAGAATTAGAGGCACACATGCCCGGATCAAATAACTCACGAAATACAAGCACAAAGGTGAATGAACAACACCAGCTTTGAGTATAAAACACAAAAATTTAAAACATTAACAAAATACAAAGTAATGTTATTTTCAAGCCTGGTGCTAAGGAACAATTTAAATTCTCTAAACTAACAGTATTAAACATAGTACTGAATCAGTTTTTCAAGAAAAGGTTTTTTTCTACTAGAAATTCTTTTTCACATTATATACATTGTCATCTCCATCTGTAGTTTTCTCCAGTCCTAAAAACAAACAGCACACAGTGAAGAATTCATCTGTTTACCAGGTAATGGGCCTTCAGAAATGAGTGGGGGGATGGAGGGGGGAGCACACCAGAGCCAGCATTTGAGCGCTTACTCTGCTCTAGATAATGTAAGAAAAACAGAGAAATTGTCTTGGCATGAAAAGTTATAATGATCGTGTATCCCAGAGTTTCCTACAGTGACTCCTTAAAGGCTGGTTAATGGAATGCATTACTGTTCTTAGTTCAGGGAGACCAAGTAAAAGCATCCACAAAAGCAGGACTGGTTTCTGACACTATCCCATTATGGAGAAGACCAAGCCTGGAGGAAAATCACACATTCTGGACCTCCTAGTCTTGTTCCAAAATGGCAGAGAATACAATTTTCAAAAATTCCTGACACATTAATATCATTTGGCTTTCCTATAAGTTACGTCATGTGCACTTAAGACTTTTCTGTGTTCTTATACATAAACAAATACCAATTAGACACAAATGCACAAAAAGTAAAAATTTTAATAATAAAAATAAACTTTGAGAAGACTATATAGATAAATATCTTGAAAAACTTGGAATAAGAATTGATTTCTTAAACAAGACACCAAATGCACTAAACAGTTTTTTAAAAGACAGAAAAATTCTCCATTTGTATTTAAAACTATATGACAATTACACCAAAAAAAGAGAAGGAACAGGGGGAAGAAAATGTGAACATAGTATATCATTGTTAGAGGATTATAATCTTGAATATATAAAAATTGCTACAAGTCAGGAAAAGCACACACCTACACAAACAAAAATGAGCAAAAGACAGACTGGCCAAAGGAAGAAAGCAAAGTGGCCAAACAAATACACAAGAAGATGCTCAACCTCACAAGAAATCAATGAAATGCAAATTAAACAGCAATGAGATAACATTACAGACTCATCAAATTGGCAAAATTAAGTAAGTATGAAAACTCTAAGCATAGGTCAGGATGCAGAGGAATGAAAACTTGGATATACCGCTGGTGGTGGTGGAAACTAGTACGACTATGATGAACAGAAATTTGGCAACCTGTAATTAAGCTGTAGGTACACACACCCCATGACCCGACAATATCACTTCTAAGTATATATCCTAGAAGGTCTTTCACACAGGTACAGAGGAGATACGGGGGGAGTGTCTAATGCAGCATTATTGTCACAGTAAAGTGCTGCGAGTATCTGAAATGTCAATAGTAGAAGAATTAAAAGTTGTGATATATTGAAGAAATGGAATACCAGGCAACAATGACAATGAATGAATTGCAAGTACATGGAACAGCATAGGTGAATTTTGAAGATATTAACCAAACAAATCTAATTGCAGATGGATATATACACCATACTATCATTTATGTAAAAAGCTTTCACACGAAACAGTAGTATATATCGTTTGTGAATATGTGTGCACACAGCTGTGGGAAAGATAAGAGGAAGGATGAAGGTAGAGAGGAAAATTGGAGTTCACAAGGAAAGCTTCAGTGTATTTCTTTTGAAAAAACCAGAAGCAACCCTTGCAAAATGTTAAGCACAAACAAATCTGGGTATAGGTACATGTGTGTTATATTGCTGTCTGTCGTCTTCTGTATGACTGAAAGATTTCCCTTCCCATCAAGTATGTCTAACAATACAATATGCTGGTGATCTGCTGAGCTGCAAACATCTTTTCCTTCCAGATCTTCATGGTGCTTAAAGTGCACTCATCTCGAGCATTTGGCATCTTCTATCATGCACCACAGTTATCTGTGTGCATGTCCTCGTCCCATGTCCACATGGGAATCCTCTTCAGCCTCTTCAGGGCACAGTCCACATCTGTGCATCTTCGTGTCAGACAGTGACTAACAGTGCTTTGTATACAAGAGGCCCTAATAAGTGAATAAATTAATAAATAAATTCATGGAAGCAAATGGGTAGTTCTGGCTGCAGTTAAAAATAAAAATGACCCCAAGATAATACAATTAGACACAACCTTCCCTATGAAAATCAAGTTCCATTGGTACATTGGGTATCAGACTCTAAAATACAGATGAGGCAGAATTCACTGATTTCAAGCTAGCTAGGCAATGTAACCAGTCTCATACTGGTTTCTGATCTCCTCCCAAAAAGGATTCAGTGAGGAAGTCCAATTTTCACACCTAGGGAAATGAGACTTTCAGTTATCCTCTATAGTGCTTTGGATTTCATAATTATGTAGATTTCGTAATTCTGTCTTCCTAGGCAAGGGAGTGTTTCCCCTCTTCCCCCGCCCAACCCCAACTCCCCACCATTACTCCCACCTCAGCCCACAGATCTGGTGTGTGTTTTGGCACTGGGGACTGGGGAGGAGGAAAATGGTTTATTTTTGCCTGTTAGTGGGTTTACTAAATCCACCATATTTTGCCAGATCCACTAATGTGGACATGTAGGTTCCATCCCACCTGTGGGAAGAACCACAAAACCTATACCACTTTTTGGATTCAGGTTCATCTTTAAGAAACCCCTAGGGGGGTTGAGGGGAGGTCGAAGAAGGTATGGGGGGGTTAAATGGTGATGAAATGAGATCCGACTTAGGGTGGTGAGCACACAATGTACAGACGATGTGTTATAGAATTGGATACCTGAAACCTATGTAATTTTATCAACAAATGCCACCCCAATACATTCTATAAAAAATGCAATAAAATGGAGATTTTTAAAATAAATAGAATATATTATTATTTATATATTTATATTTATTGGTAAGTAAATATATTTAAATTATAAAAAGAAAAAAGAAACCCATAAATGTGCCCTGGGGCAAAAAAAAATCTTAAGAATCACTGGATTTGAAATCAGAAGACTCAGGCTAGACAAATCAAAATTACATATGAGACTGTATGTACAAAAACATAATCTTTTAATTATTTTGAAAGTTTTCCCTATATGTGATAATCAAGACTGGAATGTGTTTTGGTACCAACGATATCCTAAATTCTTCTAAATAAGAGAAAGGTGGCTCCAGGTTCAGCTGGACAATAGGTTTTATCTTTCCAGAGACCTGGGAATAAAGAAGCTGCTGCTGTGGCTGTCCGAAGGACAAAGTGCAGTGAGGAAAGGAAACAGAGTGGAAGGACAATCACTTCTGTTGGCAACGAAGCTGCACTGGAAGAGAAGGAAAGCTTCCTTCAGTAATAAAAATTAGGATGCTCACCCATGACACTCTAATTTCCAATCACATCCTACAGAGGCCAACAGAGCCCTGTGGTTAGCCCCACGGAAGTTTCGGTGAGAGCCCAGCAGAAGTCTAGATGGTGGAAGCACCCAATTATTACTCCACCTGGAATTTTCAAAGTCTGGAAGTGTTTCCAAGTCAAGTGACACAACAGCGACTTGCTGTAAGTAAACTCATTTAGAGTTAAGATTCTGAAAGTTAACAATTTGAACATAACTAGGGCCCAAAACCAAGCAATACAGACATGCAAGAGATAAGAAATTCCCAGTGAACACTCTCCTGTGTCTGAAAGGAAAGATGGAACAGAGCTCAACGACACGTTGAAAAGGCAACTGGAGATTAATCAAGGTGACCCCACGGCAATCACCTCTACATGCATTAGACTTGGTGTTTGAAGGGAAGATTGGCTTTGAAATGATTTGTTACACCCAATAAAGAAATTAAAGAAATGCTAGGTCTTTCAAAATAATCACTGCATGGTGTTTTTACTTTCAGGAAGCTGAAGTGCCCCAAAATTGGACAGTTAGGACTAGTGAAAGTCTCTTCAGTTTTAAATTACATAACTTAATATACCTTCCCATTTCCAAATAGCACCTTCCTTCTCTAAGTGTCCTCGATTGCTGCCATCCTTCCTAGATTTACGCACCAATGACTTGGCAACATCTTTGTTCCAACTACTTAAAAAAGACCGGAAATGGCTCTTTGTAATCTGACATTTAGGCCCAGTCAGTTGGGTATGCTGAGGCATATTAATGCGGAATTTTAGCACAAGTGTCAGATACCTACTTTGATGATTATAATACAGTCACGCACTGCTTAACAACAGGGATACCTTTCTGAGAAATGCATTATTAGGCAATTTCAATTTTGTGTGAATATTGTAGAGTTAATTTACATAAACCTAGATGGTATAGCCTACTACTGTAATGTGTGTCTATACGTTTTATTTATTTATTTATTGTTGTTCAAGTACAGTTGTCTCCATTTTCCTGCCACCACTTCCCTCCTGCCCACCCACCCCCACCTCCCACCCTCGATCCTTCCCCGCTTTGGCTTCGTCCATGGGTCCTTGACCACCCTTCCCCTTCATTTCCCCATTATCCTCCTCCCTGCCCTGTGGTCACTGTCAGTTTGTTCTTTATTTCAATGTCTCTGGTTCTATTTTGCTTGCTTGTTTGTTTTGTTGATTAGGTTCCACTTATAGGGGAGATCATATGTTATTTGTCTTTCACCGCCTGGCTTATTTCACTTAGCATAATGCTCTCTAGTTCCATCCATGCTGTCGTGGAGGGTAGGAGCTCCTTCTTTCTTTCTGCTGCGTAGAATTCCATTGTGTAATGTACCATAGTTTTTGCAGTTGACGTACAACAGTGTATTAGTTTCAGGTGTACAACACAGTGATTACACATTTATATCCCTCACAAAGTGATCGCCCTGATAAGTCGAGTACCCACCTGACAGCAAACATAGTTATCACAATATTACTAACTGTATTCCCTATGCTGTACTTTACTTCTATACGACTGGTATGCAGTAGGTTTGCTTATACCAGTATCACCACAAACACATGAGTCATTATAGTTTAAGCCCTGTCTGTTGGCTTTTCTTTTTATAATGCAAGCACCTGATTTAAGCTGTGATTGCTCAGGCATCCACTTTAAAAAGGCGTCTATAAGGCTATCTGGAGTGCATACTATGTCAGTCACATGACCGGATAAAGAGTCAACCCACCTCTCACTTAGGCTCCTTTGTTTTAGATATCTTGGTTGATTAAGATAACTGATCATTTTAGGTTATTTGTGTGTTTTTTTTCATCTTTCCATGCTTTAAGTTCCCGCTCCCACATTTTAAAGTCACTAATACAGAGTGACCCCATGTGAAATCCCAGGGCATGCGCTCTCTCCTCAGGACCTCACTGTGCCCTGGGGACCGAAGGAAGCTCCCAGGGCCACATGAGCACCCCCAGGCATCACAAGCTGATAGCATGACAGTGGATAGGCTGAAATGGCACAAAACAGTACTGCCTTTGGCTACAACATTTCAATGGCTACAACATCACTAGGGGATTGGAATTTTTCAGCTCCATTTTAATCTTACAGGGCCACTGTGGTAACTCTTACAGTCCCTTGTTGACCTAACCCCCGTTATGCGGTGTGAGACCGTACTGGCCAGGAAACTGATTTGGTGACTTTTTAGTAAGGATGAGACCTTGGTAGGGAAACCCCCAAGGGATCCATCCCCTTTGTTGAAAATCCAGTGTAAATGTACACACTATGCAAAATATTAAAGCTCTTATGACTACTTGAAATACTAAACAACAGCCTGTTTGAAAAACTTTATTGATCATACAATTCTGATCTTTCTTAATGGGACTCCATTAATTTGGAACTACAAATGTAATCATCGCTTTGCAAAAATGAAACGGAATTAGCCCTTGGCTGACTGACATTACACATTTACTTTCCCACACTTGCTTATTTAGTCCTGACAACAACCCTGTCAGGTAGATACTATTATCTCAACTTTGGCAAATGCAGAAATTGAAGTCCAGGGAAGAAACCCCCCTGAGAGGGAGAGGCCATCCATAACTGTCCGCATAGCTTAATTAAGCACATATCTGACCAAGGTTTGAACAGAGGCCTAGTTTAACTCAGAGCCTTTCTTTTTCTAAGTGGAGGGCTTAAAAACTTTTTCTAAAACGTGGGCCATATGGTCTCTGTTGCACTGTAGTCCAAAAGCAGCCACAGACAATTATGTAACTGAATGAGTGTGGCTATGTTCCAATAAAACTTTATTTATAAAATTAAGCAGACAATACGCAGTTTGCTGACCCCTGCAAGCTGTCACCAAGATAACTAAAAGGATAAAAGATGTCCATCAGTATTTGCATTTCTTTATCCAACTGAGAAAGACTTGAGAGAGAACTGTGTATGTTGGTATTTGAGATGTTTTTAATTTGGTCATGGTAAATCATCCCGCTTGTCTAATACCAATTATACATGCCTGGCTCCTCTTAAGCCTTGCTACAAGGAAATGAGACTTCACAGAACAGGCTCCCCACAGAATCTAACCTCAAATTGAAAAACTAATTCCTCATTTCATAAGGAAAAAAGGACAAAAGTGCCTCATCAAATGACGACTCCATCTGGTAACACAAGCCCACACAGTGGAAGGGACGAGGGCTGGCAGGACCCCAGGAGAGGGACCTAATTCAGGTCTCACAGTGAAGCTGGTCCGCTTCCCTGGGTTACATGTTGATGATACAAACATCGAAAGGCTGTGCAATTTCAAAACAATATTGTTTTGAAAACATAGGGTCCCCTCTAAATATAAAGTTTGATTAATAATTTCTGATCAAGACACACAATCTTGATTACATGCTGGGAAGTTGCTAGACCCATCCCATCTCATAAGAAATGATCCCTGGGATAGGCAACAATCTTGCCCCAGACACAAAAACCATAGAAAGATCAAAAATAGTAATTTAAAGTCAGGGAATCAAAAGTCACAAAAAGTATCTCTTAAGAGACATAGACCAATCCATAGTCTCTCCGTGTTTGCAACAGAAGCAACACAAAAAACAAAAATTTAATCTCTCTCCCCACCTCTCAAAAAAGTATGTGACCATTAGAAAAAACAAAGGCTATAGTGAGGAAAGCCCTCTCAATTTTTAAAAGTCAAGGCCAAGGTCTTCCTTATCAAT
>VMDR010035688.1:0-10717 GCA_007922815.1 Macrotus californicus | reverse complement strand
AGTAATAGAAATGGTGCTATTTTCAATAGATGGGTGAGAAAAGCCTTCTCTGAGAAGGTAATATTAAGCAGAAACCTGAATAAAGTGAAGTGAGCTATGGAAAAAAAACAAAACAGATGTGCTGCTCAGTTGGGAGAGAGAGCCCCAGGAACTGTCACGTGGCCGGGTATCACCACTGGTTTTCCTCCATGAGTGGAGGCATCAAGGTAGGGATGCTGCCTGCTTCTAAAGGTGTTTGTCCAAACTACACTCAGGAACTGTTAAAATAACCACAAAATGGGTTTGAAGTTCCTCAATGTTTCTAGGAGGATGATGTGAAAACCCCACTGTTCTGTAGCTCATGAGATCCATATAAGACTGGGGGTACACAGCAGTGTTTTGGGGTCCCAAGAATAACTCAGAGGCAGTTCCTGATAATCCTTGAAAGACTTGGTATTTTAATTTCATTGAAAAATTACCCTGGTCAATAGCTTTATGACCCTTTGATTATGATTAGGAAAATTTCACAGATGTATTGCAAGGTTCATTCTGAAGTTCACCTTGCTTCTTTTATTCAAGGAGCTTTGGTCTGTAAAGTGTTTCAGGTCTGGGAATTTGAGAGAGGACCAAAACTATTTATTATTGTGGCTCCAGACAGGCTTTTGTTCCCCAGACCTGAATTTTTATTTTCATTTGCTTTCAGGAAACTCATGTTCAATTGGCCCTGGTAACATCGTGAGTCGAGATGTGTTTATTGAGCCAGTGCGGCCGCTGCTTGTGACAACCATGCTCGCCTCCGACAATGCTGCAGCTCCGTGCTCGTTCCCCTGGGGTCGGGAAAATCTCGTATTCCTTTTGGTAGAAGCAGTGCAAGCTTCTAAAATCTAGCCATAAATAGGAATTTGATTTTGGATGAGCACAGGTGGTACTTATTTTTTTCTGTTTGATATTTTTAAATTGAATTTATTGGGATGGCATTGGTTAATAAAATAATATAGGTTTCAGGGATACAATCTATAACATATTATCTCTATATGTATTATGTGTTCATCGCCCAAAGTCAGGTTTCCTTCCATCACCATTTGCTCCCCTTTACCCTCTTCTACCTCCCCCTACCCTTCTTTCCCTCTGTAATCACCATACCATTTTTTGTGTCTATAGGGTTTTGTTTTTTGTTTTTTTGTTTTTTGCTTAATCCCTTCATCTTTTTCACCCAGATCCCCAGCCCCAGTTTCCTCTGACAGCTGTCAGTCTGTTCTCTGTATCTGTGAATCTGTTCCTATTTTGTTCGGTAGTTTATTTTCTTCATTAGTTCTACTTGTCTTTCTCTGACTGGGTTATTTCACTTAGCATAATTCTCTCCAGGTTGTTTCATGCTGTTTCAAAAGGTAAGACTGCCTTCTTTTTTACAGATGAGTAGTATTTCATTGTGTGTCACAATTTTTTATCCACTCACCTATTGCTGGACACTTCGGTAACTTCCAAATCTTAGCTATTGTAAATAACACTACAATGAACATAGAGGAGCATATTCTTTCAAATCAGTGTTTCAGGTTCCTTTGGATATATTCCCAGAAGTATGATAACTCAGTCATAAGGTAATTTCATTTTTAATTTTTTGAGGTAACTCCATACTGCTTTCCCCAGTGGCTGCACCAGTCTGCATTCCCACCAACACTGCAGTAGGGTTCCCCTTTCTCCACATCCTCACCAGCACTTGTTGTTTGTTGATTTATTGATGATAGTCATTCTGACTGGCGTGAGGTAATATCTCATTGTGGATTTAATTTGTATTTCTCTGATGATTAGTGACATTGAGAATCTTTTCATATATCTGTTGGCCATCTATATGTCCTCTTTGGAGAAGTGTCTATTCAGGTAGGTCCTCTGCTCATTTTTAAATTGGATATTTTTGTGTGTGTTGGGTTACATAAGTTCTTTATAAATTTTGGATATTAAGCCCTTATCATTTGCAAATATGTTCTCCCATTCCATGGGTTGTATTGTCACTTTGTTGATGGTGTCTTTTGTTGTGCAAAAACTTTTTAGTTTGAGGTAGTCCCATTTGTTCAATTTTTCTTTTGTTTCCCTTGCTTAAGAATAGGTGTCAGAAAAATTATTGCTACAAAAAATGTCAGAGATTGTACTGCCTATGTTTTCTTTTAGGATTTTTTATGGTTTTGCGTCTAGCATTTAAGTCTTTAATCCATTTTGAGTTTATTCCTGTGCATGGTATAAGAAGGTGGTCTTGCTTCATTTTTTGCACATATCTGTCCAGTTTCCCCAACACCATCTATTGAACAGACCATCGTTACCCATTGGTGTTCTTGCCTCCTTTGGCAAATATTAATTGACCATAATGATGTGGGTTTATTCTATGAGCTCTTCTAATTGTATTCTAATAAATCTCCTTTTTTGTTTAATATTTTTTTCTGTTGCTTGCATCCAAAAATCTTAATTAACCTAGATTATAATAATATAGGTAACAAGCAGAGCTGGAATTGGTTGTAGACAGAATAGGCAGGCAGCAGAGACTATTGCTATCTTTAAACCCAGAGAGGAATGTAGTGCTCCTTGAAATGCAGTGGAAAAGTTCTACAACTCAAATATATATATATATACAGCATGCATCATTGGCAATTGCTCCATCAAAATTTTTTTAAAGTTTTATTGCAAGCTTATTTTGACATTTCTAAAAGCATTTTTAATTCAAATATTTCCAACGCCACACTAAAAGACAAAAAAAAATAAATAAATGAGAATTGTGCCATTTTAAGACCAATAGGAATTGTTACCTCTAAGTATGACCTTCTTTAATAAGCTTATAAATAATCCCAAGGTAAGAAACTAAGTGATAACTGGAACATTAGCTACTTTGACTTCTGCAGAAAAATCAACTTGTATGTCCTATCAGAGTAACAAGTCCCTGGTTTAGGAAGCAAATGTCTTTATTAGTTTGGTAATAAGAATCAAAATTGAGTTATCTAAGATCTAAAGCAAGGCAATCACCACTGGGAAAACGTTTATAAAGTGACCGAAATCAGGATCAAAAGAAATATGATACGTAAAAAAATAAAAAATAATACAAATTTGGGGTATTAAGGCAAAGTACGTAAGAGCAAAGGAGACCAGAAGAGCAGAATGTTCCAAATCTTAAGAAAAATAAGCAAACAACTCACAGTTCTCCTTTATCTGTGAAGAATGTATCACATGAAGTCATGGATAAAAATTAATCCCAGGCTGATAACTTCATATGGTGAGACACTCTGTTTAAAGCTTCAGAGGGCTTCTGCTGCCAGAGAAAAGAGGGAAACACTTGAGTAGGTTGAATTTAATGAGCTATGTTCGAAATGTCTTATAAATTGGTGATAATTACTAAGATTGTCTCGGTTGATTGGAGAAAAGTCAGACAACTCTGAACTAGACTGGATTAATAAAGAATTAACTCTTTCTCTGCCCCTCTCTGCTGTGCCCTTTGAGTAACTAGAACCTGCCTGCCAACTTCGGGGCACAGCCCACATGTTAGCGATCGCAGTGCTCACGGAGGGGCGATGACAGGGATTAAAAGCCAGCGATTGTCTTCCCACTGCTGTAACACAGACTGGTAGCCGGTGCAGTGGATGCAAAGGCTGAAATTCAGCTGCATAAACTGATTCAGATGGATTCCATGATCCTAAAAGCAGTCAGGCTCAGGTTTTTCTTCTGCCAAATGAAGGTTTACTCTCTGAGCGCCTTCTGGATTGATGCTTCTGGGCTCAGTATTAACTCACTAAGGATGAATTACTTTATAACAAAAATTATTGTCATGTGTTTCTTTTTAAACAATTTCTTTTGGCCTAATATTGTCAGACTCCACACTTATTTGCTACTAACACTAGAGGTCAGGCTAAGAATAGTCCTATTTGCTATTATGAGCCACATCAGGCATTCTGGGTGTCTTGGCTATTTAGATTTTTTAAACTATGTCTTCTGAATTTCCATTATACTATATGGATAGATGACTCATTCATACTTTTTCAACAATAAAGATAATAAGAAAACTAAATAAGAGGTTTACCCTATAAATGAAAAAAATTAAGGAATTAAAAATACTTTTAATGTTTCTAAAGCCTATATTACAAATTGAAGTTTAACAGATATTTTGAAAGTAAATCTTACAAAATAATAACAGTTACCGATCTAGATGACCTTTACCTAAATTTACCATTGTTATGTACATTTTTCTAACCTTCCCCTGTTTCTTTCTCCTTTTCTGTTTTCTCCCCTGTGGAGTTACAGGTACTGTGACAAAAACAACAATTTGTCATAAACTCAAAATAACCTTGCAAATCAAACAGATGCAATCATAAGTACAGGGAATGAATAGCATTCACTTTAAGGTTATTTTTCTAATGAGTTTTAACATCATTTTAACATCTTTAAGGCTCAAATATTCATATTTGTGTGTTAGCTTACTAAAAGTACAGATACATCTTATACACAGCCAGTGCAACAAGTATATACAGAAATACACACAATATGATTTTACATAAAGTTCGTAAATTATTTCACCTCACACCAGTAATTCAAAATAGAGCAGGGGAGGGTATGGCCATGTGGCTAAAGGTCAAAAGAGCAGGCTGGAGAACATTAAGCTTTATGGGCTATAAAGATAGAACTAGTCGCTAAGAAAATATAAACGGACAAATTGTACTCATGAATAGAATCTCTAGCCCCTACAGGAAAAAAAATCCTCTGTGTGTGTGTCCCATTCGTTCATCTAGCTCATATGTGCCTAGGTCAGAGCAACCATCTTTTTATTTGAAGTGTAAGATCCTGCCTCTGGATCTTTAAGTCATTTTTATCCCCTGAAAGAAGAGGTTCTTCAAGAAATTATCCCCTTTTCAAAAAGCCAAGGTAATCAACCATCTGTATGTGACAGTTTTTACCTGAAGAGTGACTCGATATAAAGTCAAGACACTGAAGAGGACAGGGAAGACCTTCCTAAGTGAGGTTCCTGTGGCTGAGACAGATACCCTGAGCACCAGGCAGACAGGCGGTCTTCCTGTCTGTCACTTCAAGTGTGCCCTGACCCAGCACGCTTTGTAACTGCCTCCGCTCTCTCCCAGCTCTCAGGGGCTGGGAGCTCTGGCTGCCAGCCTGTCTGGATCAATTGACCTTTTATGTGTTTTTATTGTTGCCGTTGCCCTTTAAATTCCACATCAATGTTTTGTTCTCTCCAGAGCATCTTTTCAGGCCCAGATAGGTAGGCTGCTTCCTTCCATACAGAAAATGATGACTCCTCACAGACACAGTTGGGAGGTGAACTCTCTCTGTCTGATGCTGCTGATAAAACAGGGAAAACCTCTACATTCATCTAATCTTTTTGATAGAAGGCCTCTGCCTTCTCTCCCATTGGCAAGGTTAGAAAGTACTAGAATTATTTTTTGAAAAAAGTCAAGAGTGCATTTCTCAGAACCACTTCCACTTTTATTCACCAACCACTCCTTAGCCAGGTGAGGCACTTTTCCATTCCCATCGTCTTGATCCTGGGCCGCCCGTTGTCCCAGGCTTTCTGCACCGGGGGAGGGTCACACTCTTTTCTCTCAATCTCGACAGCCCAGTCCATCCAGCCCGAGGAGGGGCAACCAACCGCCTTGTGCCCTAACCCTTAGAGTCACCTGGAGAACATCAGATCTGCTCGTGGACATTAATACATTTTAACATACACAGATACAAGCAAGGAGGAAGTCAAGTTAAATAAAGCCTTTCACCGACCTACCCCTGATTATAATCTAGAACATACCACTGATAACAAATAATAAAGTACCTTAGCATTATTTTGGATAACTGACATCATGTGTGTAATATATATAGATATAGATATAGATATAGATATAGATATAGATATAGATATAGATATAGATATAGATATAGATATAGATATAGATATGAGCAAAGCAATTTTAATATACATATTAAAAGTCTCTTGGGAATTACTAATTAAAAATTAAATGTATTATAGTGACTTACTATTTATAGATCTGTTTAGTGAACAATCCTTTCCTAATTTTTTATTCCCTGTAAGTTGCATCTATGTGAATTTTGATGCATTCACACAATGCATCACATAAATACACGGAGTGTTTTGTGTTAACAGGAGAGAGGAAGAAAAGAATGAAGGAGGTACAGGTGACTGTTGCCGTGCGCTGGGTATCATGCCGAGCATATCATCTCGTTAACTTTGCACAACAAAGCAAAAAAAAAAAAGCTTATTCTGTGATCCACACCTTATAGGTAGCCAGTAAACTTGAAGGGTTAAATCATTCACTCACAGTCACACACTGAGAACTAGGCAGAGCTATGACATGGAAACTATTTCCACTTGACTCTCATGATTTAAACCTCTGACCCTCTCTGGTCAAAGAGGGGCTTTTCAAAATGCTGGTGCCAGCTGTTGCTATGCAGAGACTCTCAGCCCCTCACCTGCATGCTTACCATGATGCCTTTCCTGAAGCTCCCTCCAGTGAGTTCCTGCTTGGCTCATTCTTTAGAAGATTCCTCCAGGTGAGCTTCAGAGTGCAGTGTAACCTGGGTTCTCACATGTTTAAAACCATTTTTCTGTGGTCTTGGTGGTTAAATGACAGTTTTTCTGAGTATCAGTTCTTTGATTCACTTTTTTTCATTGGAAATGCTGCCCTATTGTTTTACTTTTCATGTTGCTTTTGAGAAATCTGATGTCAGTCTAATCCTCTTGTCCTTTTAAATTATTGATCTTCCTGTCTATAAGTCAAGAGGATTTGCCTGTAAGTCCTAAAGATTTTTCAATCACTAAAGTCGTATGGATTTATTAACACACATTTTGGAGTTCAGTGTTGTTGAGGTTAAACTCGGCCAGCTCTCGTGCCTTTAGAGGTAGCAGGTGTCAAACCACCTCACCACAGCCAATGGGTGCAAGTAATTCAAAGGTCCCTTAGGCAGGCGAGGGCAAAGACAAAGAAGTCCCTGGGCTGGACCCTCCGACCCAGAGGTCCTGGTTATGTACGTGTGACAGGAGCCCACAGGGGATTTCTGAATAAGGCTGAGAGTGGACAGATTTCTAGGAGTAGTTTTAGTGCAGGGGGAAGGCGGATAAGGAAGCAGAGCATTACTGTGTTGGGCTGAGGTGTCTGACGCTTACTTCATAGATGACAACAATTCAGCTGTCATTTTGCTGAGAGTTACTTATTGCTTCCAACTTTGTTTCTCCACAGCCATTTCAAGAAAAGTTCTCAGGTACTATTGGATGTCTTCCATATTTAGAAAGAGTTCTTTGCTTTTTTATTTCCTGGATTTTTTTTATATTAAAGAACTAAGTACTAGTTCTGTTTTCTTATTTTATTTTCATTGTAAGAGACTCCGTATTATAGGACTTGAAAATATATACTTGTCTATTTTCTATTTTAACCACTTTTCTTCCAACCCTTTTTAGTCATGTTAACTCATTTCTTTTGGATATTTTCCCACCTTTCTCCAAAGTCCCTTATTAAATTTTTGTTTAAGCCAGTGGTACTTTGTAATGTATTCATTACTGCCGATATAATTTTCTTCTCCTTGTCCTTCTTTGCTGAGTTCAATCAGCTTTCCACTTCACTTTTTCCTTAACATGTACATTTCTTATTCTGGGTGTATGTCCACAGATGGTTGCCTGAGGATATTTAATTCAGTTTGAAGACAGTCTTAGAGTTTCCTTTGGCTTTGTGGTTGCTTTCCTGAGACAGCATTTGCACCAGGTAAAGTGTCTGATTCCTGATCTCTGTCCCCCACTCCCCGTAGCTGTGGTGTGTAGAGGGGACAACTTACATCCACTTGATTTGTGCAGAGGGTGCCGGTGGGATGGGTTACAACTTATCAATTCCAAGAATAGGAAGTTCCCAGTATGTTTATTTGATTATTGTGAGAAGAGAGCATATGCCCTGATTTTGTATTTTGCTCTTTTTTTTTGGCAGGATCCTAATTTTCACCTCCCTGCTTCTTTTTCCCTTCACTTCCTGTCCCCAAAGGATGCCGCTGTCTTTCCTGTTCCCTCATCCTTTAAAAACATTACCTCTCAGTCTTGTCACTGTGAGCCCCACACACCATTGCGTCCCTTCTCTGCTGGCACAGCTCTGGCTTATCTCCACCAGTTTTCAGTATTTTCACACTTACAGTGGCCTTTCTGCGAGGACTTCAGATCAATGGTGCCATTTCTCCTCCTACTGCTTCCTCCTCAGCAGTTTTTTCAAGCTTCCCTCCCCCACCGCAGCTCTGCAAAGCTGGAGGCAAGGCTCTGTCAAAAGGTGGCAGTTACTTTGGTGCTTACAGGTTATTTGAAATTTGTAGAGTTCTGTGAATTCAAGTTATGTCATTCTCCTGGTTTTATTTGCTATATTTATAAATATAAATAATACATATTTATATTTGTATAAATATATTATATTTATTTGTTATATTATATTTAGTGTTATGTACTAAAAAGGAGTGGCAGCAGGGAGAACACAGTGTTACAAAACCGAAGAATAAACATTTCGAAGAACAATGGCGTTCTCAATGTGGCAGATGCTGCTGGGAGGTGGAGTGAAATGAAGACTGAAAACCAACCGCTGGTTCAGGGACACCACTGGCCTTGAAGTGAGTCCTACTGTTGAGCAGTGGGGACAGAGACCAACTGAAATGGGTTCTACAGAGAAAACAGCATGAGGACGTGAGTACAATAAGTGGAGCAAGCATAAAACTCTTACTATGAAGGCTTATTATGAAAGACGATCATACACGTGTGGTAGTTCAGGGCACTAAGGGGTCAAGTTTGGTTTTTATTACTTTTAATTTAAGTACATACTACAGGAAGTGCACATTTCTTAAATAGTCTGTACTTCTTAAGAACTTGCAGGAATACAACAGCCTATAGCTCAGAAAACAATATAACCAATATAAACAATATATTCCTGGAAGCCCCCAGGGCTCCATGCAGTCACTACCCCGGAAAGGGCACACTGCAGGGTTGCCTGATCTATTGGGTCTGGCTGCATTTACTGCACATTATGTTTTGGAGAATTATTCACTTTGTTACTGGTAGTTGTAGGGCTTTCACACACACTGCCATTTAATGTTGTATTATGAGAATATACCACAAATTATTTACTATAGTGTTGAAGAAAATTTTGGGTAATTTACAACTTTAGTTTACAAATAGGACTGCTATGTACTAGTCATAATTTTCTAGTTTCTAGTCACATAGTCACATAATCTCTAGTAATGAGTTTTGGTGCACACATGTACGAATTTACCGAGGAATGAAATCAGTGCATCATAGATACACTCATATTAAATGATAATAGCCAAAGAGTTATACATGGTGTTTTTTCTTCAAATACTGTGTATGAGTTCCAGTTGCTGATTAATTTTGTCAATACTTGCTTTTATTAAATTTAGTTTTATCAATCGTGATATGACTTTAATTTGCATTTCCCTGAAGATCAATGAGTTTACATGTTTATTAGCCAGTTGGACAGCACCTATGAGAAGTATCAGTGCAAGCCCTTTATACACTTCTCTCTTTGGTTAGCTCCCTTTTCTTTATTGATGTGTGGATATCAGTGTTATATTTACTGGGCGAAGACTATTTTAAGATATGGGAAATATGAAAGTGCATTTGTATATGAGAGGAATAATTTACTGATTCAAAATACAAAATAAAAATTATGTGAGCAGTAGGGGATCAAACCCATCCAGTAGGAGAAGCTGGCTCATTGTGGTCATATCATACACAACTTAAAATCTTTGTTTATAGTTATGTTTCTGATATTTTACTACTATACACATGATGATTATTTTAATTAAAGAAAATTGCATCCATATATTAGATAATTTTTACTTTATAAAAATAGAATACCTTAATTTAAAAAAATAAGAAAACAAAGGTCTTTGTATATATATATATATATATATATATATATATATATATATATATATATATATATATATATATATATATATATGCAAAACATTTTGTGCTGTGCAAAAGAAAAAACATTTCGTGCTGTGCTCATTGGCTTTCTGTTAGGCGGATACGTGCCATGGTGCCACGGTACTAAATCTTAAAATGTCATCACATCATTTAACTCTTTCGTTTTGCTTCATTTGCTTTTCTTCTTGAATCTAGTCTTTTGGATAATATTCACTTTACATTATTTTAAAAATAGTATTTATTTATTTTAAGAAATAGGGGAAGGTAGGGAGATATAGAGGGTGAGAAACACTGATGTGAAAGAGAAACTTGATTGGTTGCCTCTTATATGCACCATGATCAGGACCAAACCTGCAACCCAGGCACATGCCCTGGCCAGGAATGAAGCTGGGGATCTCTTGCTTTGTGAGTAGATGCCAAACCAACTAAGTAACACCAGTCAGGGCATTATTTTGCATTATATATTTTTTTAATTACTTTATTGTTGTTCAATTACTGTTTGAATTTTCCCCCCATCACTCTCCCCCCACCCCAGCCAATCCCACCCCCCTCCCCCGCTCCTACCCTCCCCCTTGGTTATGTCCATGTGTCCTTTATAGTGTTTCCTGGAAACCCTTCCCCCCACTATTCCCCCCCCCCTTCCCCTCTGGCCATTGTTAGATTGTTCTTAATTTTAATGTCTCTGGTTGTATTTTGTTTGCTGATTTCTTTTGTTGATTATGTTCCAGTTAAAGGTGAGATCATGTGGTATTTCTCTCTCACCACCTGGCTTAT
>VMDR010035687.1:0-10690 GCA_007922815.1 Macrotus californicus | reverse complement strand
TTTAACATTTTATATAATAAGGGCTTAGTGATGATGAACTCTTTTAATTTGACCTTATCTGGGAAGCACTTTATCTGCCCTTCCATTCTAAATGATAGCTTTGCTGGATAGAGTAATTTTGGATGTAGGTCCTTGGCTTTCATGACTTGGAATACTTCTTGCCAGCCCCTTCTTGCCTGTAAGGTTTCTTTGGAGAAATTAGCTGACAGTCTTATGGGCACTCCTTTGTAGGTTACTGTCTCCTTTTCTCTTGCTGCTTTTAAGATTCTCTCTTTATCTTTAATCTTGGGTAGTTTAATTATGATGTGCCTTGGTGTGTTCCTCCTTGGGTCCAACTTCTTTGGGACTCTCTCTGAGCTTCCTGGACTCTCTGGAAGTCTATTTCCTTTGCCAGATTGGGGAAGTTCTCCTTCATTATTTGTTCAAATAAGTTTTCAATTTCTTTCTCTTCCTCTTCTCCTCTGGCACCCCTATGATTCGGATGTTGGGACATTTAAAGACGTCCTGGAGGTTCCTAAGCTTCTCCTCATTTTAAAAAAATTCTTGTTTCTTCATTGTGTTCTGGTTGAATGTTTCTTTCTTCCTTCTGGTCCACACTATTGATTTCAGTCCCAGTTTCCTTCCCATCACTGTTGGTTCCCTGTACATTTTCCTTCATTTCCCTTATCGTAGCCTTCATTTGTTCATCTAATTTGCGACCATATTCAACCAATTCTGTGAGCATCCTGATTACCAGTGTTTTGAACTGTGCATCTGGTAGACTGGCTATCTCTTTGTTGCTTAGTTGTATTTTTTCTGGAGCTTTGATCTGTTCTTTCATTTGGCCTTTTTTTTTTTTTGGTCTTGGCGCGCCTGTTATGTAGTAAGGGGCGGAGCCTTAGGTGTTCAGCAGGACAGGGCGGCCACATCGCTGCGTTGTGACGCTGTATGTGGGGGAGGGTCAGAGAGGGAACAGTGCCACTTGCTCAGCTCTTGGCCGGTTTTCAGTCACTTCCCCTGCTACCCACAGTCAAATTTGGCCCTTCTGGTGCTGATTCTCGGGTGGGTGGGCTTGTGTATTTTCTAGAACACTGTGCGTCTCTCCAATGACCTCTCCTGTGAGGCTAGGAGTTTCTCCCGCTGCCTCAATGGCCACAGGTGTTTTCAGTCAGAGGTTTGAGGCTTTACTTCCCCGCCAGAACCCTGGGTTATATGGTCTGTCTTGCTCCCCAGTCGTTCCTCTGGTTTATCTGCATGTGGGTGTGGGACCACCCAGTTCGAAATCTGCTGCCTTGCCCGGTCCTCCAGCTGCCGCCTTGCCGAGAGTCCTCTCCCGCCCGGCTGCCCATCTCTGCTCCTCCTACTGGTCTGGGTGAGTGTTTCTTCTTTAACTCCTTGGTTGTCAGACTTCCATACAGTCCAACTTTCTGTCAGTTCTGGTTCTTTTTTGTTTTTAAATTTGTTGTTGTCCTTCTTTTGGCTGTAGGCACAGTGTGTCTACCTATGCCTCCATCTTGGCCAGAAGTGTATTTTTATAATCTTGATATGGGAACTACATGACTCAAATGTCATCTACCATAAAGGAATATATGCATAGATTATTCCTACATGATATTTAAAAACTTGAATGGTGGATAATAAATAAAAACGATGAAGAGAAATATAAACTGTAAAAACATCCTTATCACATATATGATGGGCAAGGTCAGTCAAACCACAAATATTTTTTGAGAACTTGCTGTGGATCAGACATGACACTAGAGCAATGATTTTCAACCCATGTTCCATGAGAATTTTTAAAACATGCCATATACCTGTCCATTTAGTCAGGGGCACCGACCTCTTTTCTATTAGATTGTCAAATAGAAAAATGACAACAGTCAACACAACAATAGCCATCCAGTGTGAATGAATCAAAATTATACTTATTTTTTTGTCAGATTGGCAAAAAAATATATTTTGTGGTGTATAGGGAACCTATCCATGTGTGATGTGATCTTGTGGCTCAGCTCTGGTTCTGAACGTGGCATGCAGAGAACATCTGTGAATAGGTCTCCCTTTGGGAATCAGGCCTGCATTGTACCTAGGCCACTTTGAGACTTGCTTTTGCTAAAAACTCCCTCACCCTGAATTGAGGAAACATGTTTACTACATATCTTTAAAGTAACTTCCTAAAATCTATGCTAAACCTCTCAAGTTAGGGTGTAACCAGTTCAACCTCTTTTCCCTTTACATTTGCAAATGACCTTTATCTTAAAGGGATTAGCAACATTCTTTCTTTTGTCATGATAACCACCCAAAGCAAACCTGTGCATAGTTAATGAGAACCATCCTGGATGTAATGTACCTGGAATGTCAATAAGAGCCTGTCCAGGGACGGGTCCAGGCCCTCTCTTTCTCTTGCCGCGAAGGCTGGCCCTCTCTCTCACACTCTGGCCTGCTCTGGGCCTCTCTCACACTCTCGTCCTCTCCCTGGCCTTCTCTCTCCCTCTCCCTCTCTTTCTCTTTCTCTCTTTCCCTCATGCTCCCTTGCTCTTGCTCCTTCTTTCTCTTATTGAGAGGGTGGCCAAGCTAGCACTCTCTCACTTAGAGAGTGGCTCGACATCCCTTTCTCTCCACTGGATTCCTTTAGTCCATGTGAATTTGTTTGTCACTTGTCCAGGGATATAGGACAAGCATTCCACAACAACATGCGGTCCTGCTGGACAGGACCGCGACAAGTAATGAGCTAAATTATAGTGCATTGATACAAGACAATGATTAAAGAGGATAATGTACTATAGATGTACATACATTGACATGAAAAGATGCCACAATATTATATTAAGTGAAGAGGGTAGATTACATAAGAGATTATAAAAATTCTCTGATCACGTTTAAGACAGTGGGTGTGTGTCTGTGTGTGGGAATGCATAGAAGAAAGTCTGTAAAGATAGACTCTGAAACACAACCTACAGTGACGACATTAGGGCAACACCTTTGTTTTTGTTTTTGTTTTTTTTTTTAGAAATTTTTTAAAAGATTTTTTATTTAGCTTTGACTGGTGTAGCTCAGTCGATTGAGTTCCAGCTGGTTCGATTCCCAGTCAGGGCATATGCCTGGGTTGTGGGCCAGGTTCCCAGTGGTGGGACCACGTGAGAGGCAACTACACATTGATGTGTCTCTCCCTCTCTTTCTCTCTCCCTTCTCCTCTATCTAAAAATAAATAAATTAAAAAAAACCTTTATAAAAAAAGATTTTTTATTTATTTTATTTTTAGACAGTGGAGAAGGGAGGGAAAAAGAGAGGGAGAGAAATATCAATGTGTGATTGCCTCTTGTGTGCTTCCCCACTGGAGACCCAGCCCACAAACCAGGCATGTACCCTGACTGGGAACCGAACCTTTTGGTTCTCAGGCTGGCGCTCAATCCACTGAGCTACACCAGCCAGGGCAACACCTTTGTTTTATTCTTTATACTTTTGGGGATAGTATTTGGGAATTTCTAGCAATGAATATGTCACTTACACATCTACAAACAAAATAAAACTCTCCAATAAAAGAAAAACAAAATAAAACTACACTTCTTAATTATTTTCCTTCAAAGGTCCTTCAGGAATAAACTTTGTTTAACTGAATTCATGACAATTGAAATTTTTTATTATTAAGACTCTCAGGTTTTGCACATTCATATTTTTTTCTGTCCAAAGTCAGTAGGGAAATCTTTTGTAAATAATAAAATATTTCAAGAATTTGGAACAAAATGACAATCACAGAGTACTGACCTCATTTCCACGATGGTTAAAAGAACTACAGAAAAATAAACCTTGACAGGGCAGCAGACAAAAAAAAGCCTGAGCAGCTTTGGCCTTTGGTTTGCAATAGGTTCTTCAGCAAGGGACAGGTAAATGATGGGGTGTGTGCCTCTTCCTTGATTTGCCATCCTGTTTAAAACTTTTCCCCCAACTGTGTAAATTTCCATGTATACAAATAAGGCTGTAGGCTGTAAGAGAACTCTCCTCTTGTCCCTGTCACTCTTCTCCATCCTTATTGAACTTGATCTTATTTGCACTGTTACCTGGATAATAAGTACTTTGGGCTCTGTACCCATCATTGTGCTAATGTGGCTGAAAATCCTTAACTCAACCCACACTTTTGTGGGACTCGAGGCCCTAATGCTTATCACATTTGCAACAGAATAGTTTTGTGACTCACAACTCTGCCACCTTTGAACAGAAAAGAACAGTGTCTCAGCCTCAGATCTTGGGGCTGACTGTAAGGTTATTGTAAGAAGTCAGTGATTTTGTGTGTGTATCAAGCATGGTCTAAAACCTAAATAGACAGAAGTACAATTGCTGTTGGAATAGAGAGCCACATTTTAATATACTTAGATGAAAAAGGAGTTCTTATTCTTAAAAAGTTTACAAACTACAAAATTAATAAACTTTGTATGCTCTTTTAGGCCTTTGAATCTCTGTATATGAGGTCCACCGACCCTCCCCTGTCTCTTGCCCTGGTGAACCCAGCAGGAGCACAATGCCCAGCACACACAGTAAGTTCTCAGTAAGACTGTTTAGGCCAAATTTTATAGACCTGGAGAATAGCACCCCCTCTTCTTTCCCTTCCTCTTCTTTCTCTAAGAGCAAAGTTTCTATATAAATAAAAAGGAAAAAAAAATGTAACTTTGTTTGGAGGTGGGAGTGAGGAAAGGCAGTGGGTAATCTTCCTGTTCCTAGACCTAGTTATTGGTTTACTTACTAGAAAAATTCACAAAACTTTCTAAACATTTTTTCCAAAATAAATGTTGAAATACTTGCTATTATAAAATGGAAAATCTTAAGAATTCTGAAGAACTTTATAATAATAAGTCTATGTATCTTAATTGGAGGAAAAAATGACATGTTAAGGAAAGACTTGTGGACTCCAGTTTCAGCTACTATAGCATTTCTTTAAATAAAATTGAAAAGAATGTTACCTCAGATTTATGAATAACGTCTTTGTCTATATTACACTCGAAGTCAGCATTTCACTGAAGAACTTTGTGTTCTATTGTTTTTTTCTTCAAATGGACCTTTCTTTCCACATGATAATGTCAAGGTTTTTATTCTAACAGCTCATCTACTAACAGCAAAGAACAGGCAGGGTTTTTGAGGTACGGAAATGATTAGGAGGTGCCTTCATACATTTAATGGTTCCTGAGTCAGGCCAGTCTTGTGAGATTTGGATAGGGTCCTTGCAAAAAGGAAATGTACTCAGAGTGACAAGCTATTGCAGTATTTGAATTTCAAGCTTGTGGTGAGCCAAGTAACATTGCAGGCTCATGTAGCAGAATGTGATGCTAGATTACCTTAGTAGTGCATATTTCCGCCCCAGCTCTGCCACAGGAGTACCGGTCATCAGCATTTCAGAAAGCTACAGTATTTGAATGGGAAGAAGGACGTTCTACTCACGATAAAATAATTTTCAACATGACTTAAGGGCTGTTTTCGAATTCAAAAAGACTGCAGTACTAAGCCACTTTTAAACAAAGGAGTCTAGTCCTTTGGGTGCAATGATGAGCTATCTTGTGAGGTCCTGGTCGTGGTAAACCTGCTGCGAATTTGTAAGGTCAACCGCGGTGGGAAGTGAAGGTGGAGCACTGGGCTCTAGCCCTTTGCTATTGTACCTGCCACTTTTTCCATCTTCATCTCCCGGATGTGCCCCATTCTACCACATGTCTGTCTCTGATGAGCGGAAAAGAGTTGATCCCACTAAAGCAGACACTTGAAGATTGGGACCCCCAGACTTCCGTCACTGCGGGAATAGCAGGAGGCGGCAGGGGACTAGACTGCCTGGCAAAATCCACTGTGCCCTTCAGTGCCAATGGGGAAGTGATCAATACAAAACCCAAAGCATCCTTAAAATTCATGAGGCCTCCTTTAAGCAGAGATAAAAATGTGAGGAAATCATACCATGTGGCCAACAGCACAGTAACCTTAGATCACCGCGATGCGATGCAGGTTCAGGACCGGGCTGGCAAGGGGGCCCTCGTAAGCAGAAAGTTGTCTAAAGGGCCCTGCGCTGGCACAAGTGAGAGTGTGAACACCCTCGGTCCCAAATACTGAAGCACTCCCACACTGTGACCCAAACTGCGGAGGCTGTTTCAGTAAACTTCCAAAGTAAAAAACAAACAAACAAAAAGTTACCCGTTCCTTCAGGGCCTAGCTGAAATGCCACCTCTGCACCAATTTTCCCTGGTCCTTCAGACTGGTGGCCTTTTCCCATTTTCGGAGCTTCATAGCACGGGCTTTGTGCCTCCCTCGGGGCACTGCCTTTAAACGTCTGCTTCCTGGCTTCCCTGGTTCATCTTTACCTTCGCATTGGCCATGGTCCCTGGCGTAGAGCTTGTACAAAACAGCTGTGCGTGTCTGTGAAGAAATGAGTGAACAGAGCGAGTCTTTAACTAATCTGGTAAAGTGTAAAATTAGGTAGAAACAAATCTATCACAGAGTGAAGTAAGTTCGTAATGTGTAAAAGTTTACTTTTTTAATTGCACAGTAATATATACTTACAGTAGAAAGTTAAGAAAATATAGACCAGCCAAAAATTACCTTTACTTTTCCTACCCAGAGAAAGCTGCTCTTCTATGATGATTTTTAAATTTGTAGACATACCTAGGTATATGTGTATATCCATAATGTACAAACACATGTGTATGCACACACACACATGAATGTTTTTTTCTCTAATCCACATGTAATAATGTGCTATACTGCTTTGCAGCCTGTGTCATTTCAGGTCCTCTGAGAAGCAGACACTACGATAGGATTAAATGTATGTGAATTTCATAGGAAACGCCTGTGAGATAAGTGGGGTGGGAGCTGGGAGCAGCATCAGACCATGATCCAAGTCTGGCCCCAAGTTGGGGGGAGAGGGACAAGAGGTTGGGTGGTGGCATTCTGCACAGCCACCTGGTCCAGAAAAATTTCTACAAGGTCCCAGAGAGGTCCCCAAGTAAAATGGGCCATCAGAGGAGTCCCATGTCCCCCGGGAGGGGGCCTGCTTTAGTAACCTTGTCGGGTGTCACAGGCTGGGAGCAGACTTAGGGAGAGTAGACTTGACGGACTTCAAAGTCCAGCAGCTGGGTCCCTCCATCAGTTGTACCCTCTGAAGTTGGAAGTCTGCTGCCAAATAGAAACTTTTTATTCTGAAAGTCTTTCTCAGCCATAAACTGTTCCTCCATAGTATTTTAACAGATATTTCTACTTCATAAGTAATATATGGCCATTTTAGGGAAAATAAACTGAACACACATAAAACTTACTAATAATTCTAAGCCTAGAATTGCCTAGTAAACGTTTTGGTATATGCTTTTTAAGATTAAAAAATATGAAAAATTAAAAATTATTGCCGTAAAAATATATTGTATAAAACATATGAGTGTATATGTGTATATATACTGAATATATACATGCATATATAATATATACAAAATACGCATACATACATATGATCATAATTTTATAACCTTTGTGAGAATGATAGGTTCTACTTCTGAGCCTGTCTTGGGCATATTTTCTGAATGACTGTATGAAACAGGGCAGGCTGTAAATTCATAGAAGCTGACTGAGAGTTTTTCACCATATACAGCTATAAGGCTTTATATATACACCCAAATGATTTCTTTCTCAGCTTTGGAAACAGGTTTAATTTTGTACCTCTTGGTCAAAACTTTCACAAATGGCATGCATAATTTTGCACATATAATTTAAGAATGTAATGGGAAGATATGCCTTAATCCTTCAAAGTTTCCTTCTGTTTTCCAAAATGGTGGTTTAGTGGTTACTGAGTCAAGAGCTTTATAAAAGTGGTTTATTTTGAAATAATAAAAATAAGATTTTACAGGATGTTAACGTTTTTAGAATAGTGTTTGCTGACAAGTATTCCTTGAATACCAAACTCTTCTTAGTCACAATGTATGTGTCTGAAAACGGAATATTATATGGAATCATTCAAATGAGGATACAGTTCTTATGACATAAAACAACTTTTACATGGATAAAGCAAATAAACAGACAAAAAGAGATTTTAAAATGCAGACTGGCACTCATTGAGTTAGGATTTATACATATGGGTTCTTGTTTCTTCTGACTGTGTTTTCTTGATGAATGCTATTCTTATAACATGAAAAAAATAGCCATGTCATTCTCTTATTAATTTCATGCTGGCCTTCATTTTAAGAAATTTTAATAGTTGAAAACATAATCTATATAGTGGAGGCATCAACAAACTCAATGTATAAATAAAATTACAATTACGTTGGACTCTGAATTACAATGGTCTCCCAAACCTATAACTTGATTAGCAGGCTTTCCATTCCCCGCCCCCAGGATTACTGGAATTCCCCTGTTACTATCCATTAGTGGAGAGAGAACTCAAATGTCCTTTGAGGCTAAACTCTGTCACTGTTGACTCTTTGCCATGCCTTCTGGTTTTGCTTGCTTCAAGTGCTAGAGATTTGCCACTGGTGTCAAAGGTGATGATCTATGGTTTCTGACCACCATGTGAGTAGCCCCCCCCCCCCCACACACACACAGAACTGAGGCTTTGGCCAACCTCACTGTGGACCTCTGCCAATTAGCCCAGTTCATGATGATTCCAAGGGTGAGAGGGAGGGTGGCCTCTCGTCATCATCACTGTCTCTGCCCAGCTTATCTCACAGCAGAACCTGCCAAGCCCTGAATGGTGTAGCACCTGGTACAGCATTTCAATTTACACGTGGGTTTATTTTTGCCAAGGTGCATCCGATGCATTCAGGTAAGCGAATCAGGATCCTCCCTTTCCATGCAACAGGATGCAAAGTCTAGGACCTGCCACTCCGATGACTTTGGGCTCAAAGCTAAGGATCATTGGTTGACTTCCCTCACCTTCTCTCAGCCTTCAGTCCACTTCTCTCTGTCATTGTCTCCTCAATTCCCTGCAGGATCTCCTGGTCCTTTCCTCAGTCTGACGTTGGGTCTGTTTTTAGCCACAGTGGAGTGTGTGTGTGTGTGTAGTGTTGGGGGGAGGTGGATATGGAAGTTGGGGGAGAGATGATGGTTCCAGACTCACGACTGACAGAGTTCTGTTGCATAACACTCAACTATTTTCAAGGACTAGTATTCAATCAGGAAAAGGTTAAAAAAAAATAGAATTATCCTAAGAATCAACTCTCAGACTTATTTGAAATTTAAAAATAATCCCCAGAGCTGCAGAATTTTACACCTGGAAGGGAATTTAAAGACCCTTTTGTTGTTCAATACTTCCTCATTTCACCTGCATGGAAACTAAGCAATTTGCTCAAGGTCAGATATATGGGCAGAACCAGTTCTTGAATCAAGATTATGTGACTCCAGTTCATTTTGCACCCACGATTCAGTAAACACGTCTTATTGATCAAAACCATTCTGTCTGATTTTTCTTTTTATGTGTGAGAAATAGGACATTATGGGTCTCTCAAGTCAAGCATACAAATAAGGGCTTAAAATTTAATCAGAGTGACTATAACAATGTACAGACATTTTAGGATTTACGCCTTTACCTGGATTCACTCACAAATGATCAGAATTACAGGGTCTATCTTCAGTTAACATATTCCTAGTCTTATACAAGAGACTGTTCTTATATTCTTATACTTAGAGGCCAAAATTGTTCAATAAAAATGAGAAAAAAATCTTTCTGTCCTATCCAGAAGCTTCATTTTTATCGAGCAAAAATGTTATTTTGTTTATCTATCTTCAATTTTATCTAGCAAAAGCCTTTAATTTGCACTGTACTATCAGGGTTGTTAACTTTCTTATGTGAATTATAATGGCAGCTGACAATAGACACAAATGTAATTATTAGTCTCTTGATCAGAATTAACTATTTCAAACCAATGCTATATCCACAGATGAAAATTTCCATTGTAATACTGTACATTTTTTGTTATGTATGAAATATATAAAACTGCTCACAGTTAGCTGTGTGGTCAAGGAAAAAAATAAATTCCCATATTCATTTAGCATGAAAAAGATTGTTCAAGTAAGTCCCCAATGAAAAGTTATGATTGTTAGTAATAATGGAGTTAGGCATGTTTTTTACATTCAAAAACAACATAAGCAGGAGGAATGTACTTAGTCAGTTAGAGAATTAATCCCTTTAACTGAGATTGTCTTCAAAACTCTCAAACAGATTCTGTCAGGTGGGAGAATATAATGCTACTTTATGGGATTTGCTCTTGAGATAAGAAAAATTAATGTTTTTTCTCTGTGTTGGTGTATGTTCTACACTTTGCCCAATGTCTTCCATATTTTAATTTTTCCTTAGAATAATCTTAAAGAGTACGTACTGCAACCTCCAATTTATAAATGAAAAAACCCAAGTTGAAAGAGCTCAAATGACTGGTCAAGGTTACACATGTAGTCAGGAGTAGAGTGTTGGTTTAAAATTATGTCTTCTGACTTTAAAACTACACGTCTTTCTCAAAAGAAAACGCATTTCCAAGGAATGGCATGAATATTTTCAAAGATATCTAGGACAGTAGTCACTGTAGTATAAAATATTTGAGTAGCTATGGACATTACCTCCTAAAATCTCCTAAGGTTGTTTAATATTTTTTCCTTCAACTAAATTGTGATTTAGTAGCAATGGCAGTTTTGGATGTTTTAAGTTGATCACCCTATTTTTTAAGCAAAACAAAGTAAATTGATCATAATATGTGAAAGATAAAATAAT
>VMDR010035686.1:0-10689 GCA_007922815.1 Macrotus californicus | reverse complement strand
ATCATAAACAAATCCACAAACAAGTGCTGGCGAGGATGTGGAAAAAAAGGGAACCCTAGTGCACTGTTGGTGGGAATGCAGACTGGTGCAGCCACTGTGGAAAGCGGTTATAGAGTTACCTCAAAAAATTAAAAATGGAACTGCCTTTTGATCCAGAGATCCCACTTCTGGGAATATATCTAAGGAGACCTGAAACACTAACTGGAAAGAATATATGCACCCTCACTGGAATGAATATATGTGTTCATTGCAGTGTTACTAGTATTTCCAATAGCCACGATCTGGAAACAGCCCAGGTGCCTGTCAGTAGATGGGTGGATAAAAAAGCTGTGGTGCATTCACACACCATTTACTGTGCAGCAGGAAAAAAGAAGGAAATCTTACCTTTTGCGACAGCATGGACAGACCTGGAGAGTACCATTCTAAGTGAAATAAGCCAGTCAGGGAAAGACAAGTCTCATATGATTTCACTTATATGTGAAATGTGATGAACAAAATAAATTAACAAACAAAAATAAAAACAGACTCATAGATACTGAGAACAGACTGACAGCTGTCAGAGAGGAGGGGGTTCGTGCGGCTGGCTGAAATAGGTGAAGGGATTAAGAGAAAAGCCATCATAGACACAGACAGTAGTGTGCTGATTCCCAGAGGGAAAAATGAGTGATGGGTAGAAGAGGGTAAAGGGGGGACAAATGGTGACAGAAGGAGACCTGACTTGGGGTGGTGAACACCCAATACAATATATAGATGTTATAGAATGGTACACCTGAAACCTATATAATTTTATTAACACATATCACCCCAATAAATTCAATGAAACAAAAGGATGAAAAAGAAATACTATAGCATAGACTACAGCAGGAACTTAACAGGGTTTTTCTAAAACCTTAGTATTTATTATCAGTGCATGAGGGTCATGAAGTTCCATAAGTATTTTCCTATGGGCATGCATACATATATGCATGATTTCTTTACAATTATTTTAAGGTTGATATTTACAAGGTGACAAACACACCTTGCGGTTTTGCAACCCACCTGCTGTATGACCATAAGCAAGTCACTTTACCACTGGGGGTCCAAGGGTGAACAGAGAGAGAATGAACGTGAGTGAGCCTAAGGAGGAAGATTTATTGTCTATGATGACCATCTCAGAAGTCACATAGTTTCACTTCTGACAAGGTTCTCTGCAGCATACTACACCTAACACTAAATACCCCTGTGCCTATCCCTCAAATAATCATACACACATGCCATCATGAGAGGAAACATTTAAAAAGTATTCAATCAACTCTACCTGACTTGCTATAAATAAACTCCTCTTACACACCTACCTACACACCTGGTGTCTTTGCAGTATCTGCTAGATCATGGCAAGTTTTCAATGCCTCTTGGAACATTATTTTAAAAGGCTATGCTTCATTTTCCTTCACTGCAGATATTGCTCAAAAGCAGTGTTTATGCAGCCCTCCCAGACAAAACAAAAAAGAACATGTTCATTTGTAACTGTCAAATTAATTGCAAATTATTTTTCATTCAACTGAGAACAAAATAATTTCCTGACAAGAAGAATTTGCTACATAGCAAAGTCATGGTGAAAAAAAAGTCAAGGGTGAATTAATTGAGCCAGGTGCCAGGTTCTGATAAATTTAGCAAGGACAGACTAGTCGACTTAATATTTTTTATTAAGGGGGAAAACATTAAAAAGAAGTCATCCCCAAATAAATCAGTAAGTCTGTTAAAAACAATCTCAGAAATGAGTAATGATACTTTAAGAAGAACCAATCTTTTTTTTCTATCAATCTGTCTCCCTTTTGTGTATGGCTTTTTAAATCAGTAAGAAGCAATATATAAAGTATTCTTCATCTAGATCTGATTTCACATTTTCTTGTGATACCATACAAGACAATGAATATGGTGATTTGTTTGGGTGGCCTAACCTGATGTTTTCAATTTTGCTGTAAGTATAGACTCATTAGCCCCATCAACTGTTACTCCACTATAACAATCCTAAAATTGAAGTAATTATTTTCACCAATGACTTAACTGTTGGAAATTGGATCAGTCTGGACATAGTAAGGTAAAATAAACAACACCCCAAATCTCACTGGTTTAACAAGAAACATTGTAAGTGCATATGACATGCTCAGAGTGGGCTCCCTGGGCTCTATGTGGATATTAGTTGCTTGAAGATTTAGGCAAAAGGAGCATCCACCCTCCTCCCAAAACTTGCTGGTTGCTGTGCCAGATGGTAAAAGCAGCACTGGAGAATCTTGCACTTCCAAAGAAGGGTCAGATACACTGGCCAGTTCAGGTCAGTCCCATCCAACCCAAAGAAAGCCAGAAAATGGCGCTGTGTACTCAGAATGGAGAAGAATCAGAAATTTTTGGTGAGCACTGTTCATGACTAACACACAACTTAATGATTAAGATCAGAGAGCCAGGGAAAGATGAGCAGAGATGAATGAAGCAGAGGAGAAGAGAATTCCTAGGTAAATTCATTAGATGGAAGCTACTTCTCCAATCAAAATGCAGTATAGGTAGGGTGTGTACTCTTTATAGGCTAGGAAGGCTGGATACAGTTGGAATGCTAGAAACGGAACAACATAAGCACTTAAAAGACAGCTAACCAGGTAGTGGATCACTCTTCCACAGGACCATTCAGTTTCTCACATTTGTAAAACAAATACCAGAATGATGTTATAGTTAAGAAAAGTAAGCCATCCTAGTTTTATTGTGGAAATAATTGGTCAGTTTTCATATTTTCACACTACATTAGTTGGAATCCAGTATTAGATAACGCTTTTGTTTCACTTTGGACTTTGGACATAAGTACAGAGTGTTGAGGTATTTGCATTACCGTATTGGACACAGCAAGGCCCCTCTTCTCTTTTATGTATTTTTCCATTTCATTTGCGTTTTTGTTTCCCATTTTCTTCCCTCCATAGGGAACAATTGCAGTCTGTTTGATACACAACCTTTCCATTTGCATTGCTTTGCAAAATGTGTATTTTTCTGTGTGTATGCATTTTGAATTTATGAAAATGGTACTTTACTATTCTTCATTTTGCTTCTTCCCCTTTTCACTCAGTGCTATGTTTTCTAAACTATCCACGTATATATCTACATGTAATGGAATACCTGTAACTATTGCATTGTTCTAGAGGTGTGCAGGTACTACATCTTACTTGTCCACTTGACTGCCAATAAATCCTGAAACTGCCTCCAACTCCCCACAACTCCAAATAACACTGCAGTGTGCATCCTTGCATTTGGACATTCACACACACACACACACGCGCATGAGACTACTAGGTCGAAAGAGGCCCTTTTTTTCTAGAATGGCTATACTTTAGCATGCCTAACCTTCCCTCTTATTTATCTCTTTATACCTACCTACCTACCTATAAAAGTATATAAAAATATCCAACATATTAAAAGCAACATTTAAGAAGCAGTATAGCCTTGACATGGGGGCTCAATCACACTGCCTCCATTCAAATTTCTCTTCTGCCAATTACTACTTGTCTGACATTGGGAAGCCACTTAATCTGTGTTTCAGTTTCCTCATCTGCAAAATACAACTATATTCAGCAAACAGGATGGTTGGTGGTTGGAAGAAATGCTTAGCACTCAGTATCGGCTATGGTTATTATTATGCCTACATACTGATAAATCTCTGATCATGTTAATATTTTTGGGCATCAACTCCAGAAAGTTTATCAGGCATTCCTGCCCCTGCTGTCTACATAAAAATTGGGTGACACAGAGAAGACAGGAACTCCTTCAAGTACTCTGGACTGTCTGGGTTTGCAGGCAGCAGAAAGGACTTTAGAAATGTGCATACTTTTAAGCTGGGCCAATATGTTTTATTATGAGCCTGACTGGAAGATGTTTCCTCAGCCATCTAACTGGCCTGTCATCTACAGAGTTTCCTGATCTTTCACTACACAGACCCCAGACTGAGGAAACTGAAATAAAAAAATGCTTTTTTGGGAAGAAACGATATCACTTTGAAACCGTAACACTCCGTTAAAGGCATTCCACCACTGGCCTGGGGTTACTCTTCCTGCAGGAACACCCATGAAGTAGAATCCTAGTTCCTTGTCCAGCACTTGAGATGATGAAAAGGGTTAATCAATGCAAGGGAGTTGAAGACTGATGAGTACAAGACTGAGTTCACCTCTCAGAGCTACAATGTTAAAAAAACTGACTGGGTCACTGAGGAGAATGAAGATTTAAGGTTACATATGGATCTCATGTCTATTCTCTTGTATTTAGAGAGTTTACTCTGAAGAGTATAGAACAGTGTGGCTAGAGGACTTATTCTAGAGCAGTGGTTCTCAACTTATTCTGGAGCAGTGGTTCTCAACTTATTCTGGAGCAGTGGTTCAGTGAGTTCTCTCACCAGGGAACATTTGCAAACGGTTGGAGACATTTTCAGTTACCACAATTGGGAAATGCTGCTGGGATAAGCAGCGGCCAGGGAGGCTGTTCAACATCCTGTAATGCACAGGACTGCCGCCACAAAATGACTTTTCTGGCCTAAAATTGAGACACTCTGTGCTAGAGCCTGAGATGCTTGGGTTTAAACTGTTTATGAGCTGTGTAACCTTGGATGAGTTACTCAATTTTCTTCATCTAGATATAATTGTTATGTTATGTCTGGCATATTAATGATGTTGAGTAAATGTTAGCTTCTGTTTTTTATTCATTATTATTATTAAAGTAATTCAAGCATACAAATGTTGTCTTGAAGGCCACTGACTAGCTATGCATTCGTTACATGCATAACATGTTAACTACTATGTGACAATTATGGAAAATTGTTACTCGTTTTCTTTGTTATTCTAATTTACACATGGATATTTTTGGCATTATGCTGTCAATCTTTCCAAGAACTTTAATGTTCTTCTTCCAAAATAACAGAAACAAGCTCAACATATTGAACAAAGACAAGAACTGGCTGTAACGTACTGCAGATGCACGGGGAAACTTGCAAGAGAAAGGGTCCAAATTTCCAATTAGTTTTCTCAGAAAACAAGATCATTTTCTTGTTTTTGCATTCAACTTCTTAACATGAAAAGAAACTTTTGGAAAATGCACCTAAATCCATGATATATTTTATTTCATTCGATCAGAAATATTCTGGGGTGGTTTTTTTTTTATTTTGAGGGATAATTTCATTCAGAATCACCAGTTAGCCGTGTCCCCTTACATTTTATCGCAATAGCGATAAAGTCTGTACTCTGGGGAGGTTCCTCAAGCCCCAAGAACAATCAATCTTCTCTCCTCCAATACGTGGTGGTGCTTTTATCCTTTTAAGGCGCTGCTCTATTTCATTTATAATTCACAGAGCTGCTTTCGAAGTGCTGAATGACCAGCCTAGCACTTTTCAAAGAGTACAATTGTGTTGAATTGCAAAGGGATTTTTTTCCTAAGGAATGTGGAAGATGAGTGCCTTTCGTTCACTTATTAAGTCCTTCAATTCCTGTTTACTGAGGGCCTACAAGGACCTAGAGACACTAAGCTAAAAGAAACAGCCATGATTTAAGGAGCTCACCAGCAAGGGAGAGAGAAAGACAGGTAAACAAAGACAAAGAGTATGTTTACCACAAACATTGCACAATGAAAACAGTAAAAACTGGGTACTGTGGAAGCATAGGACATACTGATTTAAGGAGTCAGGCAAAGATCTTTGGAGGATATTGAGCATCATATTTCTTACTGTGTAGCTTTCACCCTCACCATGCTTCCTAAAACTCTTACTCCGGTCACTGGGAAACTCTACATTGCTAAGTACAATTGACCCATCAGTAGCATTTGCCACAGATACTCCCTTCCTGCTTCTTGATGTACTTTGCCCACTTGCCTTTAAGAACACTACACCCTCCAACTTATTTTCTTCTATTTCACTCAACTGCTCACTTCTCAGGGTTATTTTGCTGATACCTCCTCATCTCTCCAATCCAGACTGATGTTGAAGTGCCTCAAAACTGAGTCCTTAGACTTCTTATCTCTTTCACTCTCTCTGTTGGTTCATTCACTGTTGCAGTTTTAACCCTTTCGGTACGGGTGCCGGATATATCCGGCACCCATCTGATGACCCATGTGGACGAGCGCCGGATATATCCGGCATCCATCTGTATATAATTTTTATAAATTTTACTTATATAATTGATAGAATTTTATATAACTATCTCTTAATATTAAAGTGACAAACAACACTTGGAAAAAAGCATTGTTTTATTAAGCATAGATCTTATATAAGGTTAGGAAAGTCTTCACACAAAGGAGGACTGACCATGTGCTATGTGCGCGTTTTCGGCGCGGCACCTCGTACAGCGGGAGTGTCGCGGCGGAAAGAGCGCTCGTACCGAAAGGGTTAAATATCATCTGTAAGCAGACAACTTCTTACCACCTCCACTGTGCCACCCTGGCCTGGCTACCATCAACTCTGGCCTCGATGACTGAAAGAGCCTTCTATGCCATCCTTGTTCTCCTACAAACCACTGTAACACAGTGTGCTAGGCAGAATTCTAAGATGATCCCTAAGATTCCCACCCTCCTTGAGTGTAGGAATAGTAACTCCTTGGACTAAATTACATTATATAAGATCATCGGAGCACACTGGACTGGGGTAAGAAATCAGAGAGAAGGGGCCCTTCTATCTTAGAAGAAAGAAATAGCCCTGTTGTCAACTGCTCCTAGGGGCCACGTGACAAGTAATTGTGGAAGGACTATGGCTGCCAAGAGTGTTTCCTGGTTCTAACCTGGATAATTTAGGATAATCTCCTCATCTCAAGATTCCTAACTTAATCACATCTGGAAAATACATTTTGCCATGTAAAGTGATGTATTCACAATATCTGGGGATTAAGATGGGGGAAGGGCCATCAAGGAACATGTACAAAGGACATATGGACAAAGACAAAGAGGGGTAGGGTCGAGGGTGAGAGGTGCGGGTGGGAGGGGCAGGGGATGTAGTAGCGGTGGGGAAATGGAAATGACTGTACTTGAACAATAATAAAAATAAAAAACAATTTAAAAGATGTAAACATCATTGAGGAACCATTTTTCACACTCCTCTTTATTTAACAAAACACCACAACATGTTCCCCATAGACTTTCTCTAATTTTCCTTCTGTCTACTTATCACTATCTAATATACTATTTTCCTAATGTATCTGGTCTCTCTCTGACACTAAACTATAAACCACATGAGGGCAGTAACTTGTCTGTGAGGATCACCACTGTATATCCTGTGCCTGGAATAGTACCTGGAACATAAGAGACACTTAATAAACTGTTGAGTGATTGACTAAATGACAAATTATCAGCCCTACAAACCTCCCCGCCCTCTTTGTCCTCCTCCAATCTTCCAGACCCTTTAAAGTCAATGAATAAAGATAAAATTCCTTGTCAATATATTCCAGGCCTATTATAATATGGCTTTTACTTCTGCAGCTTCTTTCTCACCACTCTCTCTTACAAGCAGTGCTCCTAGCCCCAATTGTAAACAATGATCATATTTAACCTTTCTAGACCTTTCCTCACACTCTTTCTTGGACTGAGAATGTTGTTTCTTTCGTTTTTCTACTTTTCTAAAGATCCAGCTTAAATCTTAAAACTTCTGCCACAAATGAACTAATAGCTTGTAGTCACAACTAGGGTTTTGTTTTTTCTTTTGGCTAATATAAAACACTGTTTATAACACTGCCACAAAATGTCTTTCTTTATTCTTATTAAGATTACGATTAATGGTCTATGAAATATATTTCCCATTTGACCATGACTTCTTCAAGGAATGATGTTATATAATTCATCTTTATGCTAATAATTTTTAGCACAGTGTATGGACATGGAAAGGGCTGAAAATAAGGTGAACTGAATTAAAAGTGAAAGATGAAAATTGATTATAACATTTTGTGAAAATGGAAGTAAAAAAATTTGGAGGAATAGTGGCTGCTAGCCAATATTTATTTTGAAACTCAAATGCATATTACCCAACACAAACCTAAGACAATTTCTGGAATGTGATGACCCTAGTGAGAAAACTTTAAATGACATTACACAACTTATTGATTTCTTATGCCTTTTCTTTCTTTTAAGAAGGGTAATTTTGCTTTTATAAAACTGATAAACACACATTATGAGTAATCTCAACAAAACGGAAAATTACAAATGGGAAAGTAATTATTACCCAGATACAACACTCAAAAAAAAAGACATAGTTTTGATAGAGGAGAGTATCATCCCACAAAACTATGTTTGAATAAATATAGAAAGAGTAGAGAGACAAATGTTTTTATACAGTTTGGATCATTCAACTCACTCATTTTTTAAAATCCTCACTTGAGGACATTTTTCATTGCATTTAGAGAAAGAGGAAGTGAGAGAGAGAAACATTTATGTGAGAGAGAAGCATTGACTGGTTGCCTCCCAAATGTGCCTGGACAGGGGACTGTACACATCCGCACTGAGGATTGCACATACCCGTGCCCAGTGGGGAGATCAAACCCACAACCTACACATGTGCCCTGACCGGGAATCAAACACAACCCTTCAGTTACAAAATGATGCTCCAACCAACTGAGCCACACTGGCCAGGGCAACGACACACTCATTTTTAAGTGTTAATTCATTTTCCTTTCCTGTTAAGAGGTTGAATACCATGGACTGCCAGATAATTTTTCAAAATGAACCCTAAAGAAATTATACAAGTTAGAGAGAAACATCAACCAGAGGAACTGACATCAATATAAAAAAAAACAAAATGTGAGATGGTCCTGGTGCAATGTAAGCCTGAGTTGAAATGGTGTCATTATGAGTGTGTATGTATGAGTCTGTGGGGTGGGGACTAATTGCAGCTCAGGGAGAAGGCAATGGGGGAGAGAATGGCAGTGAGAGGATAGGTTAGAAGTAGTCTCCTAAATTCTCCTCTTGTTTTTTCTCCTTAGTTATCTCTACCTGCCCATTTTCTAGTAAGATCATGAGTAACAGTCCAAGCTGTGGGTGTCAACAGGGTCTCAGACCAGTACAAAAGTCCTAATGTGATAAGAATTTAACAAAGGGGACTTCCGGCCAAGATGGGGGCATAGGTAGATACACTTTGCCTCCTCACACAGCCAAAAGAAGGACAACAAATTTAAAAACAAAAAATAACCAGAACTGACAGAAAATTGAACTGTATGGAAGTCTGACAACCAAGAACTTAAAGAAAAAGCATTCATTCAGACTGGTAGGAGGTGCAGAGAAGGTCAGCCGGAGCAGAGAGGATGCATGGCAAGTCACCAGCTGGAGGGATGGGCAGGTGAGGTGACGACTGGTGGACAAGGCAGCCCCACATTTGCATGTGGATAAACCGGGAGGAACAACTGCGAAGTGAGACAGATTGCACAACCCAGGGTTCCAGCCTGGGGAAATAAAGCCTCAAAACCTCTGACTGAAAAAAACCTGTGGGGGTTGAGGTGGCAGGAGAAACTCCCAGCCTCACAGCAGAGTTCATTGGAGAGACCCATAGGGTCCTAGAACATACACAAACCCATCCACCCAGGAATCAGCACCAGAAGGGCCCAACTTGCTTGTGGGTAGTGGGAGAAGTAACTGAAAGCCTACTGAGAGTTGAGTAACAGGGATTGTTCCCTCTCGGACCCCTCCCCCACCTACAGCACCATAATGCAGCAACGTGGGTTTCCCTGCCCTGGCAAATATCTAAGACTCCACCCCTTACAATGTAACAGGTGCACTGAGACAAAAAAATATGGCCCAAATGAAAGAATAGATGAAAGCTCCCAAGACAGAACTAAGTGATGAAGAGATAACCAGCCTATCAGATGCAGAGTTCAAAACACTGGTAATCAGATTGCTTACAGAAATGGTTGAATATGGTTGCAAAATAGAGGAAGAAGTGAAGGCTATACAAAGTGAAATAAAGCAAAATGTACAAGGAACCAACAGTGACAGGAAGGAAACCAGGACACAAATCAACAATTTGGGGAAGAAGAAGGAAAGAAACATTCAACCAGAACAGAATGAAGAAAGAAAAATTCAAAAAAATGAGGAGAGGCTTAGGAACCTCCAGGACAACTTTAAACACTCCAACATCCGAATCATAGGGGTGCCAGAAGGAGATGAGGAAGAGCAAGAAATGGAAAACTTATTTGAAAAAATGAAGGAGAACTTCCCTAAGCTGGCAAAGGAAATCGACTTTTAGGAAGTCCAGGAAGCTCAGAGAGTCCCAAAGAAGTTGGACCCAAGGAAGCACACACCAAGGCACATCATAATTACATTACCTAAGATGAAAGATGAGGAGAGAATCTTTTTTTTAAGATTTTGTTTATTTATTTATAGAGAAGGGGGAAGGGCAGGAGAAAGAGAGGGAGAGAAACATCAATGTGTGGTTGCTGCTCGCTCACCCTGAACCTGAGGGAAACTGGCCGGCAACTCAGGCATGTGCTCTGACTGGGAATCAAACCAGTGACCCCTTGGTTTGCTGGCCGGCGTTCAATCCACTGAGCCACACCAGCCAGGGGAGAAGAGAATCTTAAAAGCAGTAAAAGGAAAGGAGACAGTAACCTACAAAGGAGTGCCCATAGGACTATCAGCTAATTTCTGAAAAGAAACCTTGCAAGCAAGAAGGGATTGCAAAGAAGTATTCAAAGTCATGAAGGAAGGACCTACATCCAA
>VMDR010035685.1:0-10693 GCA_007922815.1 Macrotus californicus | reverse complement strand
TGATCTTGTTTCCTGCAACCTTGCTGAGCTCACTTATTAGTTCCAGTAGCTTTTTAGATATTTTACACATTTTGTACAAGAATGATAATACTGTCAGTGAATAGAGTTGTACTTTTTTTTTTTCCATCTGGATGCCTGCTCTGTCTTTTTTCTTACTTTATTGCACTGGCTAAAGCTCATACTTCTACTCTTACATTCATTCATTTAACAAATACTTTTTCTCTGCCTGTAACATATCAGCCATAATTATAAGTGAGATGAATACACTGTCAATGAAACCAGGAGTCTACATATTGTCCTGGAGCTTACAACAATTATGCAATCATTTAAGAAAAATAGATGTTTTTGAAAGTGAGTGCTAATATTGCTGAGGAACAGCTAAAAAATAGGGATCTTTAGCTTAAAAATAACAGGCAAATGGGAAAATAATTATACCTTCAAATATGCAAGGGATTATTTTACAGAAAAGGATTAATATTTTCATACAATTTCAGAGGACTTAACTAGGATTAGTGGTGGAAAGTTGAGGAAAGAAATTAAAACAATTTGCTGCCATAAAAACTATTTTATATTGCAACAAGCTTCTCAGGAGATTCTGTGAAAAGTTTATTAAGAGGCTGGGTAATCTTTTATTAGGTATGCCATGTAGAGGCATGATTCTCAGGTGGAAGACAAGGCTGAAGGAATCCCGGAGTGATCTCCAGTTTGGGTAACCTGAAGTTCTGCAGATACAAGGACAGATAGCACACAGCCTGTGCTTGTATTATATTTATAATCTCCTTGGGAAGGAAAATAGATTTATAATATGGATAAATAGCACAATTCAAGACACAAAATGAATATATTTACAAAGCAGGGTGCAATTAATGGCTATATAAATTTCAAAAATCAAATACTCAATAAGAATTACCCAGACATTTGTTGGCAAATCAAATTAATATATATGAATGTAATCATTATTTTCCCCACACATTCTGGTTTCTCTCCAAACTTCCCATGTGCCTTCTCTTAAGTGTCCTTACCTCTCCTTCATGGAGTTTCTCATTTCTACATTTCCTTCATTGTTGATCTCAAATCCCAAGTGCACCCTTCAAAAAGATCCCTTAGAATTCCAGTCTTCTGTGGTGATTCTATTTTCTCATTGATTATTTACACTTCAGTTAGATCATCAGAAAGAGAAAATAAGTCTTACATCTATAAGTACATCTGATCCCTAGAATAACATTCACGACATGCACTCAATAAATGAGAGCTAATATTAGCAGTGACAAGAATGCAAAACAGAGAACAAGGAGAAAATCCTGATGACAGCTTCAGGTGGCTAGTCAGAAAATACTTATAGAGGAGGTGGAATTTTACCTTTTACTCTTCTCCTGATTAACTGATACATTTACTCATCCAATAAATATTTATTGATGATTGTACGTCACATCTTGCCAGAGACTGGGGACCCAAAAAATAAGGCATACATGGATCTCTCACTCAGGAACTTATATTCTTATTACAGAAATAAGAAAAAAGACAGGCACAGATAAACAAAGAAATGACGAATTATGAAGGAAATGAACTAGAGACTACTTTTATGGAGAATGGTCAGGAACAGTCTTTCTGAGGAACCGACAGCCTGGAACCTGATGAAGCAGACTTGTGCACAGTGTTGGAAGCGGGAAAGTGGGGGTACGTATTAGGCAGAGGAAAGAGCTTCTGCAAAACTTGTCACATGAGAATGGCATTTTGTCCTGGGCATGAGCAGAAGGTCATGTGACTTGAACATGATGGGCAAGGACACCAGTTTGGAGGGGTGGGCGGCCCCGGGTCATCAAGGCTTTGAGGGCTATGAGGAGCAGTTCAGGTCTCAAGCGTAAGAGGATTCACAGGAGGATTTTAAGCAAGAGTGTGACAGGACACGCTAGCTCACACGTTTTGAGAACGTGTGTTGCTCTGTGGGAAACGGATGGATGAGAGTGTGGGGTTAGAAGACAGGCGGCAGTAAACCAGAGAAGAAATGACACTTGTCTGCACAAGGTTTAAGCAGCAGAATTGGGGAGAAGTCGGCACTCTTCCATTGTCTAACATGATGTGGTCTCTTGAAGCTGCACTTGAGCTTCAAAAATATCAGAATTCTGGATTCTGGTCGTCTAGTCTGATCCAGGCTAGAAGGGAGTGTCTTTTTCTTTTTCATCTGCATAAACACATTGTTCTCTTTCTATTTGGATGTGGTTTTATGCATGGTGGCTTGGAAGAAGGATATTGATGAATGAAGTTCTGGTTGTCCCCAGGCACTGGTGACAGCTCAGATGACACTCCCCAACACACACAGCTATATGCTGCTCTGTTAGCAATGACACCTGCTCTTCCACAACGCCAAGAGCCCTAGCTGCTTTAGGATCTAGTTTGGCAAAACGCTTGCCTTATAGTTTGGCATTTTAAATTTACATTTTAGGCTGGGTTCCTTTGTTATCAAAGGCAAGCAATCTGGCCAAGATAGTGACTTATCATGTAAAACTGGAGGGCAGTCATACCCAGAAGGATTAAAAAAATGAATTCCATAGCTGGGGGAACATTTCCTCCTCTTCAACACAATGTTGCATTTGAGCAGAAACGATTCTAAAATGGTGGGAAGGCCGTACACTTTGGCGTGGGGCTGCTTCCACGATTGAGGTTCATTAACATAGAAGTCCATTATTCCACTTTCCTCAAGCCCAGTCCCAGGTGTCCATCGGCTGCCTTAGAACCACAAGCCCAGGGTTGGGCTCACTTTTATCCTTATCTACTGCCACCTAGGCTGCTTGTAACATACATGGCACAAAGTCTATGTTGCTTGCGCCTGGGTTTTAGTTTATCAAAGTATTCTGATAGCAGAAGGCAGAGAAATTGCCCCGTACCTCCCATGATGAGTGCTGCTGGGCCAGGACCTTCTATTACCCAACCCCAAAAGAAAAATCTGTGCAGGTAATTTTAAATAAGAGTCCCAGTTTCCCCATAAAATCTCATGGCAGAAGTTTGTTTACCCTGTCCTTACTGTCACCTCCTGGCGTCTGGTACAGCAAAAAAGAGAATCTGCCTCCTAAGCTCTTACCACAATTATTACAGCCAAATGGGCTGACAGAATAGAGTCCTTGCCCTCTGTTGTTTCCTCTCTAACACGATGAGCATTCGGGATGGGGCACAATTAGGCTTACACTTGTGAGTACGTGAAACACAGTTTATTCTTGTGTCACTACTTATTAACTATTGTACTCTTTTCCATACAAACCACTGCATGCCCACTTTGGCCCCACCCTGTATTTCTATGTAGTCAGGCGTTTTAAAATCAGGCCTAACATAGCTCACCTGCAAAAGAAAAATGAGTGGAAACTGGACTTCCCCCCAAAAAAAGTTCATTCAATTCAAAAAGTATCCCTTAGTGAACATGATGAAATGTGAAAAGGGCTGCCAGTGTCTTTCAGGGATGGCTTCCTTATTCTTAAAGTCTCAAGTAAGCAGTGGACCAGCATCGCCTCTGAAACATCTGGCCTGAGTGTGATGGCTGGGAGGCCAACGCAGCCTCAGTGCAGAGGAGGCAAACTGCAGCTGATTGGAAGAGTGGACAGGCCAGGGCTCTGGGTGTCTTTGAGCATGTCTGGAACTACTAGACTTCTTCTCCTTCCCCTTCCTCTTCCCTTCCCCTTTTCTTTCTCCTTCCCCTTCCCCTTCTCCTTCCTCTTCTTCTTTTCTTCTTCTTCTCCTTCTCTTCCTTCTTCTTCTTTTTTTGTTGTTGACTTATTTTATGTGAAGTAATCTCATTATAGTTGAAGCCAGTTTTGATTTCAGCTTCAAGTTTTTCTACTCGATATGGTCAAGGAGAGAAGATTCCCTGAGTGTTTTGGAAGGGCTTTGGGCCCCTGCAATTCTGCTAAAAGGGAAGCCTCAAAGCTTTAAAATACACAGAGACCAGGCAGCTGAGGGGTGTGCCCAGTGAAACTAATGGGTCCTGACAGCAGAAGGTTCATCATTCCTGGGCTGATTTACAGGAAGTCTTGACCCTCAAGGGAGCTCAGGGGCTGCTGCCCGATGCTTCTCTACGAGCCTTTTGTCCTTGGAGTGTTCTCCGACATGCACTTTCCATTTCACGGTGTTTTATGTGATCTGCTTGCGTAAATTCCACCTGTTCGTGGGAGAAGGGTGCAAAAAATGTAAAGGATCGCTTGCATTCCTAGCATTCCAATAATGTAGAATATCATCTTGGCAAATATGCTATATATGTGTGTGTTTCTGATTCATATTTACCCATTCAAAAATTTGTGCTGTATAGTTTTATATTCCATTATATGAACTCATAACTACCTTATGAACATCTCTACATATTACTGAATATATTTTTGAAAGCTTTAAAAAATGCTCTTGGGTCTTGGAAATGTTTCCAGGGTATTCTGGTGCTCTGAGGAAGGTACTTAGGGAGGAGGCTGATAATTTCCTACCTTAATTAGTTTTTCAAAATCTATTTCTTGGCATCCCTTCTAGATTTAATCTAGAAAAGTGGATCAATGATTCTGGAGGCTGAGTTGCTAGGCCACATTCTCTCTACTGATGAAGATGGACTTTCTCCAGGCAATGAGTTGATAGTTTGTAGGTATTGACCACACCCAACTCCCCAAGGAAGAAATGCATTTGCAGTGTTTGTGAGCCAGGCCATGGGTTTTCTAGATCCCCCCTACCTCTGCTGCTTGCCTGTGAGATAATCTTAGGCATGCCATTTAGCATCTCTAATTCTCCTTTTCCTCATTTGTAAAATGAAAATAATAACACAATCTGTTTCACAGCATTGTAGTCAGAAATAGATGGCTTAATTCTGAATTCAGATAGCAAGCTTTAGGGACTATTGCTACGGGTTTATACTTTTTATACTTACCTTATTTAGCCTAACATTTTAAAAAACAGTAATTATGGATTCAATAGGCACTTTTTTTTTATCTCTGCCCACTCAATCTACCCTCCTCTAGAATGTCTGCTTGCTTCAGACTCTCACCATGTCTAAATCCTCATAATTCCCAGAGAGCCAACAGACCTTTCCATAAATGATTTCATAATAACTTGTCTACATGTGATTTCTTCTGCTAGAATGCTCACCCCCTCACTTCTTCACCCACCTGCCAAATGCTTGCTCATCCTTAACATCTCCTCCTCTGTGGAGCCTTTCCCAAATCTCCAAAGAGTTGTTGTTCCAATCTCTGCACTCCCACAACAGCATTTCTAAATCAATTTCCCTAACATAGCACTTACCAAGGTATATTTGTAAATGATCTATTTGCATGCTGAATCTCCTATCGAAGTGTATGCTTTTTTTTTTTTGGAGGGGGGGCAGGGGGGAGGTTCATGAATATGTCTTTGTCATCTCCAAAGAGCTCAGTAAACATTTAATGTGAAAAAAAACTACAAGCCATACATTTGCCCCAGCATTTGAAAATACATGAACTTTTAGGAATCTGAAGAGCAGATGAGTTCCCCTGCTTGGCTCTCCATGTGTTCAGGACTTAAAAAAAGCCCCCAGTGGAGTCAGAAGGAAGGGTTCCATTGAGCACACACCTAATTACAGTCCTCACTTGATTTTCTCTTATAAATGACAACCATCAGATGCCAAGTTGTGGCAGAATGACATCTGGCTCTTTGGCAGACACCCCCAGCAACAGCGTTAATGACTTCAGAGATGGCTCTGGGTATGTAATGCTGCTAAGTTTGTTGTCTGGATTATATTATCCTCTTCAGCATCTTTACATTGTCCTCTAACTCACTTCTGATTCTGATTCTGTGAAACCCGGACGCATTTATCCACATTTGCCCAATGCCCTTCATGGCCTTGACATGCCCATCCTTTAATGTTCCCATCAGCTCCTGTACATTTTTAGAGAGTTGTGAGTGTACGTGTTTTTATAGGCAACTCTAAAGGGAAGATTTTTGTCATCTGGGAAAAAGTTCTTTAGTACTAGACCAAATTACATTTTCTAAGATGACCACATTTGGGGCTCCTTTTGAAATCATGCTATATAAAGAAAAAATGCCTCAGTGACTACATATGCTTTGAATTTGAAACCAATATGCAACGCTTCATTAGCTCCCAAGATGAACTATAAAAAGGCAGGGGTTGCAACCATAACAGTCTTGCCTCTGACTGAGAAAAATATATACATTTTAATTTTTTCCTAGGCATTAAAAACAAAGCCTTTATCTGAAATTTCATCCCGTTTTCAGGAACGATGCATTTAAATTCAGTCCTGAGTTCTTCTTTCTTCTTTTTTCTCTCTCTTTACCATGTTGAAATAGGAGGCCAAAATGGGAAAGCAGAATAGTATGAGAGACAAAATCCCCACAGCTTTCTCTTCGGTACCAGTTGGTTATTGTGATTTTGGAAGAGACTAAAATTAATCAAATAGGATATCTACTCATATATAATACATATTAAGAGAAATGTTAGAATCCAAACAGTAGTTTATTATAGCAAGTAATGATAATAAAAATTCTCATAATGTAAGTCAGCCCCTGCCTAAGAAAGGCTGAAATGTTAACTTCATTATATGGGTATTTTGACTAATTTTTTTGCTTACAAAATAATGGCAATGCTTACAATTGAAAAAAAAATCACATTATCTAGTGTTTTGACTTATTGGGGAAACATTTATGTGCAGAACCAAAGCATTTATCATGCTTAATTGGAAGTTAATGAAACAATTTTTATATAGCCTGTATTTTTACTTTTTTAAAAAATTTAGGCATGCCGTCTTAAAATGTATTACATCTATTTAAAATGCTGATGGAAATCATAGATATAGGATAATGAAATGTCAAATGTAAAATTAAAAGGGGAAGGGTAAGTTTTAAAACTGTCTACAATAATTTTAAACCAGGCCATGATACCCTGAAATTCTTCAGAATTCTCGTGTGTTGTGTGGGGAATAGGAAGGTCCATGGTTCAAATCCTGTGAGTTTTAAATATCACATGTTTTGCTTGTTTTCATGGAGGAGACAAAACAGTAGACATCATTACATAATGTTCTGGAAATGGCAAAATGGTTTTTATTTATTGACTGGCTTGATAAGAATAAATAGTGGGATCTTTCCAAAAGTTGTCTATCTTTAGCCAGTTTCCCGTGCCTTGGTTAACAAAACTTCAACTCCCATAAATATACTCATGCCTCCATGTAAGGTGTGAACAGATGCTTTATCTCTACATTGTGTGCATAAATGTACATTCTGAGATGTAAATTGATCAAACTGTAGAAACAAATCATTTAAGATTTGTGCAGTGATTAATAACAGAAGCTAGTAATCAAATCTCCCTGCCACCAGCGCATCTGTTACAGAGAGATTCTAGTTTGCCCTATTATGCAAATGTGCAATAAAACAAATACATTACTTAATTTAGCAGCTGGTTCAAAAACATTATTTTAGGTGATTTCTTTATGTTTTGTGTACTTTTGCCATAGATGGTGGTTAATGGGAACTAATTCAGTTGTTTATGAGATGAGTGCTTCCACATAAAAAATAGCCTTTGGGAAAGTCATTTTGACCCATGTGTCTGAGACCCAGACGCTGCAGCCAATGCACGGGAAATCACGGCTCTCGGGGCCTCCACCGGAACAACACGGGATCCTCGCACGGTTTAAAATTTCAAGTTCACTTGAGTTCTGTGTTCTTGAGGATGCAGGAGAATCCTGTGACATGTGCTAAAACTTGCTAGATTTGGGCTTTCATTTTTTTGTTAAAGCTGCTTTTTATGTGTAAAAAACAATTGGGACACAAAGAAGACATTCAAATAGGAAAATTGGACAGTATGTTCTGATGTTTTTCTGGTGCCAGTAGGATCTCATGGGATCAGTTAAAACCAGCTAAGTAGCTGATTTATAAAAAAGTACAACACTTGTCTCTCATGAGTCGAAAAGTTGCATGCAAACCCACACACAGGTGGGATGGATTCTTACTAAGTGTTCAGAGGGTACTTTCTGTGTAGAGCAGGTAGTGGCCAAACTTGTGTTTGCTGCTCCAGTCAGGGAGATGGGAAGAGAACAATGGCATCAAGCATGATCACCCCATGTCTTCAGGAGCTAGACAGTAGCAAGGCAAAGAGCAGCTAGAGGATAAATAACGTATGACTGCAGAATTTTAGGTTGGTTGGAGACTGCCACCATACCCAGGACAGAAAATAGATGAAAAGCTACACACACACACACACACACACACACACACACGTATATATATGTGTGTGTGTGTGAGTGTGTGTGTGTATGTATATAGCTCATGTTCAGGATCTCTCATTTAATATGCAGGCTCTCAAATCCCTTTCATTATAGGCCTGATAGGCCAATTTCAAAAGGACCTTTAAATTAGTTGTTTTTAATATCCACCTTCGCCGATGGTCAGACTGTAACTTAAAGGTGGAGAATTACATATGGGCTTACATGGTTAATAGTATAATGCCTATAATCAACATGTGTTGATTCAAATAATCAACATCTATTGAAACTTGTACAGCTTGTGAAACATCCTTACAAACAATATGTATTTGATCATCATGTTTTGACAAAGAGGATACTGGGACTCAAAGTGACTTGCCCAAAGTCACAGGGCATTGGGACTGGAATGAAGGACTGATTCCAAAGTCCATGCTCACAACTATATTCCTTGTTTCCTAAATCAAAGTTAAATTGCAATAAGAAACCTGAAGAAAAAAAAGAAATTGTCAAGTGTGTCTTTAGCACCATACAAGTAAAAGGGAGAAAATCCAGTTTTTTAAATAAATAGTTGCATGTTATGTAAAGTAAGTAAGATGATACTAAACAGAGCAATCAAAAATTAACATTAAAAAACAAAAGACAGATTTAAGACACTTATGGGGGGGAGGCCTTTTGGAAATGTGGACTACCCAGCAGACAGACTGTATAATTCAGGGTTCTCCAGAGAAACAAAACCAGTACAATGTGCAACTATATAGAAAGAGACTTACTATCGAGGAATGAGATCATGTGATCACGGAGGGTGGTGAGTCCCCATCTGCAGTGTGGGTCGGCAGTCTGGAGACCTCGGAGGTGCAGGGGCAAATAAAGGTCAAAGGCAGCCTGCTAGAGAATTCCCTCTCGAACAGGGAGGCCAATCTCTTTGTTCTTTTCAGGCCTCAGTGATTGAATAAGACCCACCCACATTACGGAGGGCAATTTGTTCTACTCACAGTTCACTGATTAAATGTTAATTCCGTACGAAAATGCCCTGCAAATTGACCAAGTTTATATTTAGGACATCAGGAAAATAAGGTGCATCAAAAGAAAAAGTTTTTTTGAAATAACTCTGTATGTGATATTTCAGAAAAAAAAAACAATCATCATAAACAAAATCAGGACTCTAGCTATCTAATCCTTATTTTACAGTTTAGCATTTTTTATACTGTGATTAAATTCAGGATAGAGAAGAACAAAAATCTCCATAATCGCCAAAGTATTTCAGTGCTTGGAACCTCTAAAGGCCCTGACTTCAGGCCATCACTGGGAATTTCGAACCATCATTATATGCATATTTTCTGTCCAACCCTTTAGAAGTTATAATGAAAGTAAATCGAATTCATCTGGCAAATATTAGGACTGCCAACAATATTCTAACTTCCTGTAGGGACCACGAGAGCAACAAAGCATAACGTGCAAAAGCAGAGCACTGAAGTCAGAAAGGTTCATTTCCTAAATCTTTTCAACATTTCCTATCAGTGAGATTTTTGGCAAGTTACATAACTCCCTAAGCCACAAATTCCATATCTTTAAACTACAGATAACTGAGCCTATTTCCTAGAGCTATCATGAGGGTTAAAGGACTTAATGCATTGGAACCTCGGGCACAGTGTCTGACATATGATAACTCAATAAACATTGTTCTTCTGATAGCCACAGGAGGAAGAAAAGGAGTTAGAGCAAGAGGCGTGATTGCAGGGTCAAACGCACCCACGCTTTCTACGTGTTGCACACTGAATATTCCTGGTGAGGAGTCCGCTGAGCTAATAGTGAAGAACACTCACTGACAGTGTGTCCTCTACTTTTGGAAACCATATCAACCACATTAAAATATACTCAAAGCCCATATTAAAGAGAAACTTGGGAAGTAAACAGTTTAGAAAGTTTTTGCTTTTTTGACCATTTTGTTTTTGAAACTATTTGGCTCTAGTCTATCATTTTATTGGCTTAGAATTTTAAGAATCTTATGAATTTCTTTATAGAAAGTAAGAAAGTATAAAATTTTGTAATGAAGTAGAAGTTTAATGAAATTAAAATGTAATGATTAATAAAGTTGTCAGTAGCCCTGGCTGGTGTAGCTCAGTGGACTGAGTGATGGCCTACGAACCAAAGTGTTGCTGGTTCGATTCCCAGTCAGGGCACATGCCTGGGATGCAGGCCAGGTCCCCAGTAAAGGGCACGTGAGAGGCAACCACACATTGATGTTTCTCTCCCTCTCTTCTCCCTTCTCTCCCCTCTCTAAAATAAGTAAATAAGATATTTTTTAAAAAGATTATCTCTTAAAAATATAGTTGTGAATATGTTTTGTTGTAGACACATTAATAAACATTAAAAAATGACTGCAATTTTATTACGTATTTTGGACTCAGTAAAGTTTCTTTACAATTTATAAACTTTCATAAAAGTTCTTGAAAAGTTCACAGATCCTAGGTTTTATTTATATACTA
>VMDR010035684.1:0-10690 GCA_007922815.1 Macrotus californicus | reverse complement strand
TATACTCAGTGCCTAGGACAGCTTTTGACACACAGAAGGTACTCGACAACAAGAGAATAATTGCTTAATGGTGAGAGTTTTGATAAAGATGATAATGATGATGAATTAATGAATATGTACAGAGAAAAATAAGGTGAAGGAGAGGTAGCCTTTTCCATTTTTTTAAAGTAAGTAGTCGAGAAGAAAGAGAGGTGAGGGTTGATTGTCCTTAAAATTTAAGTTGGTTATGCAAGTAGTTTGGATGAAAAATGGAAAAGAGAATCCAGTTAGAAGGAAAACATAAGAGAAGTTGGAGGAATAAAGAGAATGACCCACTGGAAATCTGCCAGTAGCTGGGTATGGCTAGAGCACAGGATGTAGGAAGAAAAAAGTAAGAAGATGCAGAGTAGGTGGCAGAAGCAAGACCAGGAAGTCTCCTGTGCCATGATAAGAAGTTTGGACTTCATCTGGTACTACTTGGAGTCTCAGAAAATTTTCAAGCAAAGAGTAACTTAAGCAAATTTGTATTGTAGAATGTTGGGGACCACTTTGTGTGATATCGGAAACTGTAGCCCCACATGAGCAAGGCCTTGCCTGTACGTCTTGACCAGAACGCGGGGAATACCAGTGGCAGGCACAACCTGATACTAACACTGAAGGTTCCCATGGGAAATCAGGCCTGGAGAATACATTGTATCCTTTGAAGCTTGCTTTGCTTTGTATAGCCCTGTTGATATAAACCAGATGTTTTAAGTTCAAAGCATAAGGGAGTGAACTCCTAATCTCAGGAACCTTGCCTTAACAAGCCTCTGGCATCAGTATATTTTATAGACCCTGACCTGAGGCAGATCTCTGTGTTTTCCTCAATTGTCATCTATAGATAGTATCTGTTTTCTATAACTATAGCCTTTGGACATTGATTGATGAGTTTTGTATGCATACTGTATGCCACTGCGTATACCGATACCAATGAAAGCTGTTTCAGAGAAGGTCTTAGAGCATTCTCCACTAGAGGGAATTGCCACCCCCTTTCCCGCTGGAACAACAGATTGTGTCCAGGATGACTCATTCTCATCCATGGTGACCAGGAGAGCTCCGCGGGATGGAGCATCCCTCACTAGAAAGTTGATTCTAATAGTCTGTGGAGAATAAATGGGAGGAAAGGAAGAAATGTGGAAAGGAAGAAAAGATGATTTGATTGAAGTATGTCAATTAAACTAATAGCACTTGGTCACAGTTTGGATTGGGGAGGGAGTGCCTTGAGGGAGTCAAGATTGACTACCAATTATTCAGCTTAGGCAACAGATTGTGTATAGATCAATGAAATAAGGAAGTAGAAAGATTTGTACAATAGAAGGAAAAGATAAGAATATCCTTTGGGATATGATCAAATGCTCTTTCCTCATTTTTGTGCCAACTACATTCATTCTCCCCAGTGTTGCCTATTAAGAAAACTTATCTAAGTATACCTGGGCCACGTGACCTCCTTATCATATCAAACTCATCTCTTCTTAGATGCCATTCTTTTGGGGCCTGGAAATCTGCTAAAAGGAAATGAAATAATTAGATGAATGACTCTTAGAAGTATATCCAGGTGTTACCACACCACAGGTTATCCATGAGCATTTCAACAGGTGCCTTGTTAAAAAAAAAATAAAATAAATGATTATGTTAAATGAAATTGCCTTGGTTCATTGGGGCTACCCAGCTATAATTATTTTTTTTAATTTATTTGCTTTAAGACTTTTATGTAATAAATAAAATCTATGACATAAAAGCATGATAGCAAAAAATGTAGGAAAAAGTCTGTGTATAACAATTTTTTTAAAGAAAGACTTCTTATGATGAAACTATCAGGAACTATGTGGGACATATTTTGGTCCATTGAGACATGGATTATTTCCTCCCCTGCTTCACATATCTAATGTCAAAAAACAGAGGACTGGCACCCTGATTGCTAAAGTGACTAAATTAACAGGATATCTCTGCTCTTAGGTTTATTCCCCAGCACTGCCACTTCCTAACTCTGTGAGTTCAGTCTCCTTATTTCACCATGTCTCAGTTTTCCCATCTGCAAAACCATTATAATAATTTCTACTTCACTGAGTTGTTGAGAAGATTAAATGAGACTGACAACCTGACAAACAGTAAGTCTCAAGATTATGTTAGCTATTTTTAATAGTAATAAAATATCCAGGGAATATGTGTGCATTTTTATGATTTACTGTTTTTATATGGTAAATTTCTTCATGCTATCACAGGCTGAGAATGGTCACATTTCTTTGTTCCATTCTCAAAGAGTTGGAAACAAGGCCGGGTCCTGAGCAGACTGTATAATCCCTAAGGAGCAGGAAGTAAACATTATGAAACACAAATAAAGTCAAACACCATATAAACAACTGCACAAAGCTCACAATGCCTTGGGTGATCCTTGTAAAGACAACAGGAACAACAATTATGACAGTAAAGCAACAATTATAGCAATTAAGTCTAATGGAGGTAATTAAGCCAACTTAAATAAATGAGCATCCTTTAAATATCTTGCTTACTTCTATCACTTAAATGTTCTAGGATTCAGAAGAGCAAAGCAAACATACAACCCAGTCTTCCTACAGAAAGTTTAGTGAGAAACCAGCAAAGCTGCAGATGTTCCTCTTTTCTGAGGGGTACAGCCCTCGGATGGGGGGATAAGTTAAGAACGGGAACTGGTTGTTTATGTGGGGCTCCCAGGCAGTGGCTAGGCACCTTTTGTTTTGTATCTTTTGTTTTTTAAAATTTTCATTTATTTATTTTTAGAGAGAGGGGAATGGAGAGAGTAAGAGAGGGAGAGAAACATCAATGTGTGGTTGCCTCTCACACACCCCCAACTGGGGATCTGGCCTACAATCCAGGCATGTGTCCTGACTGGGAATCGAACTGGCGACACTGGCGACCCTTTGGTTCACAGGCTGGCACTCAATCCATAGAGCTACACCAGCCAGGACTAGGCTCCTTTTAATAGTTCCCTTGTTTTCACACCTGTAGAGCTGAATAAAAACTGCAATCCTGAGGCCTTTGACAGTGACTATGGGGTTCCCTCTACAGTAAAGACTTTGCTCCTGAATCTCCTGTTCTCAGCAAGTTCTCTGCTGAAGTTCTATCTACCCTAACAGCAGCTGGATGCAGCATAAAAGAAAGTTTTAGTGTTTGTGACCAGAAAGAAAGATAATTAAGACTAGCCTATTTCAGGTAACAACCAAACTTTTGTTGATGAGGCTTATGGAGAAATGTATGGAAATTAATACACATAAAAGGAAGGAAAATAGTATTTATGATCTTAAACACTTCCCTACCCCACTTCCAAAGAGTGTTTGAAAACAAATAGGATGCTAAGCTTCACAAGAGACAGGGGATAATAAGCAAGAACTCAGATTGCCTAGCTCCAAATCATGACTCTGTCATTTACTTAGCTGTATGATTTTTGTCAAGTTACTTAACCTTTCTTTGCTTCCATTTCCTGATCTTCAAAATGGAAATAATTGTAGTACCCCTTATAAGGTCATTTAGAGAATTAAATTGAGTTGTGAATGCTAAGTACTTAGAACAATTCCTGACATATACAAAGAGTTTTGTACATACTAGTGTGGAACTACATGTGCATTTTTAACTTCATGGTCAACTATGAGCTTATTCCATCCTCTTAGTACCAAAGTACATCCTCCTGTGGGAATTACCCAGAGCACATGCAATACTCTCTATTTTTGTTATTGTTGCCTTGGGGGAGATTTTTTAAACTCGACTCATCAAACACTATGTAGTTGATTTAGAAAATTCTCTTAGATCACAGAATGTAAGAGATCCCTTTATGTTTGCTTTTAATTATTTACATGCACATTATTTTCTATCTTATTTAAGCCTTCAGCCGGATCAACCTTTTTCTAATTGTGCCTCCTATTCTTCACCCCTCTCTGTCACCCATGATTGATCTAACTCTAGGAACAATTTTTCCACTTCCTGTTGACAGAGTTGCATGAATATTTTCATGTTTCTGCATGGTCAGAGCTGTTTGAGCAAAAGTTACTTGCAACCTGGGTTAAAAGATGATTGAATGGCAAAAAGTTATGGAAGTTAAAGATAGAAACTTCTGAAGAGAATAGAAACATGTCCTCCAGAAACATCTACTTATAGTCCTTTCTATCTATCTATCTATTTATCTATCGATCTATCTAAACTATGGCAGGCTAACTTGTTATCATACAAGTGGGATAACACATAAGGCCCTTCACATTTTCTGACTTAACACTTCCTATTCACCAACACCCATCTGTTCTCCCAAATTCACCTTCTACATGAATCCATCAATGGTGAAAATTATGAATTACTAAAGGACTACTTTCATTATTTTATTTTCTTCCCTAACTTGGTACCCTCCTCTTCTTTTATCAAAGCACAAATCCATAGAGGATTTTAAAAGTGCTCAGAGAACTGAAATGATAAAAACAAAAGTCAAATTGAAACATTAAAAAACTCACAAGCACTGGTTGTTGTGGCTCAGTGGACTGAGCACCAGCTTGGGAACCAAAGAATCACTGGTTCAATTCCCAGTTAGGGCACATGACTGGGTTGTGGGCCAGGTCCCCACTAATGGGCACTGAAGTGGGAACCACACATTGATGTTTCTCTCCCTCTCTTTTTCCCTCCTTTCCCTTCTCTCTAAAAATAAATAAATAAAATATTTTAAAAGACTCACAAAACCATATTGGTATGATCCCTTCCTAGGGATGATGTCGAGCTCTGAGCACAAGTGCTCACAGCGTCATTCAGGACCCCTTCCATAGTCAGCTGTTCCCTCACTTAATTGCTTCTTGTACAAGGCAGGGAGAGAGAGGAGCTCACACTCAGATTCCTTTAATGTTTATCAAATTTAAAATGGCTTTAACCATCATCAAAATGAAAAGGGAACCCATCGTATGGGAGAATATATTGGCCAATGATATATCGGACAAGGGTTTGATCTCCAAAATATAGAAAGAATTCATATGACTCAACACCAGGAAAACAAACACTCCAATTTAAAAATGAGCAAAGGACTTTAACAGACACTTCTCCAAGAAGGACATACAGATGGGGCCCAGAAGCATAAGAAAGAATGCCCAACATCACTAGCCATCAGAGAGAGGCATATTAAAACTACAATGAAATGACACTTCACACCAGTCAGAATGACCATCATAAGCAAATTAACAAAAAACAAATTTTGGCAAGGTTGTGGAGAAAAGGGAAACCTAGTACATTGTTGGTGGGAATGCAGATTAGTGCAGCCGCTGTGAAAAACAATATGGAGCTTCCTCAGAAAACTAAAACTGGGACTGCCTTTGACCCAGCAATTCCACTGCTGGGATTATACTCTAAGGATCCTGAATCACCAATCCAAAAGAACCTATGCACCCCAATGTTCATAGCAGCACAATTTACAGTAGCCAAGTGGTGGAAGCAACCTAAGTGCCCATCAGTAAATGAGTGGATCAAAAAATTGTGGCACATTTACACAATGGAATATTATGCAGCAGAAAGAAACAAGGAACTCCTACCTTTTGCAACAGCATGGATGGAACTAGAGAATATTATGCTAAGTGAAATAAGCCAGGTGGTGAAAGACAAATACCATATGATCTCACTTATAAGAGAAATCTAATTAACAAAATAAACTAACAAGAAAAACAGAAGCAGGTACATGGAAACATGGAACAGACTGACTATGATGAGAGGAGAGGAGGGGGGATAATGAAGGAAAGAAGGGGAAGTAGTTCATTAAAGAACATGTATGAATGACCCATGAACATGAACAAGAGTATGGGAATCGACTGTGGGAGTGGGGGCCGGGCTGGGTGGAGGAGGGCAAAGGGAAAAATACTGAGACAGCTGTAATAGAATAACAATAATTTTTTTTAATAAAATAAATAATGGCTTTATACGGGAGCATGGTTTTTGTTGTTTTGTTTTGCTTTCATTTTCTGCCTTAAACCCAGAGATCTGCCAGCTGTTGCATCTGGGCAGTAGAACAGAAGGAGAAGGAATGGTTGAGGGGAGGAGAGAAAGAGCAAAGAAAAGTATTTTACTTTTTCTCCACCTTAAGTTCCTCACAGCCTGCCTTTTCCTGATATTTTGATTGATAATGATGAGTTAGTAAATGATTTGGTAAGGAAACAAGGTGATGGGCACCTGCTGTCCTCTACCCAGTTCTACCCTCAGACAGAGACCCAGGGAGGGGAGGTGAAGTGGGACCTCCCCCAAAAGGAGGAACAGAGAAGCAAGTTCTTGGGAAGAAGAAACAAGATTGGGGAAGAGAACAGCAGCGTGAGGCTCCTTTAGGAGGGAAAGCTGGGGCAACTTCTCTGGGGAGCCCATGGTAGTGGGAAGAACTTCAAGGAGGCACAACTGCAAGGACGACTCAGGAGCATGTGTCACAGGTGTGAAGCTCCCAGCCCAGACAGATGACCACAAAGATACGGACCACCGGGTACTAAAGACCAGGGAACTCCCCTACTACCATCTAGCAAGTGGCAAAGGAGAGGTACAAGCCCAGATAAGGCTGCCACTGACAAGGCCTTGGAAATTGGACCTCGAGGCCTCACCTCAGTGTGCTGCCGGTGTCCTGCTACCGGGGCCAGCTGGGACTACAGCAGATAGAAGTTCTAGCTACCTCAGCTAAGTGACAACTCCACATCAGACAGATTTTTATTTAGTAAAGTGTTCTGATTTTTCTTGTGCATTGTGGTGTTATAAAATGTATTCCAGTTTCTCATGTATACCTCCAAGGAATCAACCTGCATTTTTCCATAGTTTGCTTTGTGAGTAGGACTGCAGTCATTTCAACAATTCACAGTTTTAAATCTCTTTTCCCTCTATCCATGCAAAGAAGAGTTCATGCCCTGGCCTTTTTCTCCTGTCTACCCTCAGTGAAGGTCTCTGCAAGTACTGGGGTAAGTGGCATAATGGCAGTCCTGTTGATGACAGGTTGTCTCACCCTCCTTTCTGCTGCTCAGCTACATGCAGCAGGAGGAAGTTACAAAAGCATTGGTAGTCACGGCCAACACCTAGGAAGTAAAGGGAGCAGAGTCCTCCCACGTGTTCTCTGTTCAACTTGAGAAACTACCTCTGCCCTCTCTCAGGAACATTTGCAAAGTCAGTTCCGGCCTTGGTGAACAATCAGTGGGTCTCTTTTCTTCAGAACCTCTTTACCCTTAAACTCACCAAGTCCTTCTCCCAAGCTCCCCGTGCACTCCATCCTTCCTTCCTACATCCTCTTTGGAGGTTTGCCAGCATGCAATTTGGAATTGCACAACACAAACTGGGAATAAGTTCAACTCTGTAACTAGTTTTGGTTGTTTTATGATCAATACCTCTTGCCTCAGGCTCCAAAGGAAAATTACAACTAAATAAGCCCTGTGTTTTTATAAATTGTGTGCAGCTTCCCTCTGACTTTGATCCATTCTCATATGGTACAGTAACTGGGTGTGGTTATGGCCAAGTACATGTTCAGAATATTGTGTTAATACTGGATCACTCCCTAAGGAAATGACCATAAAAAGCCTCATTCCCAATGGGCTCACTTTTGCTATCCTCCACTGACCAGGAATCCTTTCCTCTGGGCTCTCATTCTCGCATTCAGGTGCTGGTGTTTGTCCCATGTCGTTGGAAGGTGGTCTGCCATGCTGTGGCTTTAGGAGGAGGGTGGGGGTTGCTGGGACCCAGGAGTGGGGCTACACTACTCTGAGCCTCAGAGGTTTTGAGTGTGATACTTTCTCCACTTTAAACATGAAGTTCCAGTAAAGGAGAGTGCTGACAAAAGTTTCAGTTCATTGAGGGACTATGAAACAATTATATATATTTATATTTACATAATTAAAAATACATACATGTTTATATTAATAGATCAATTAAAACTTACAAAGTGGGAATAAAGCAACTGAGGTTCAGAGAAGCTCCCTTGTCTTATCAGCTAGTGAGTGGCGGAGGACCGGGGCAAACCCAGGTATGTCCGGTGCCAGCTGCTGAACTCTCCTGCTGTGCTGCCTGGCGTCAGCCAGAGTGAACCAGAAGAGCGGCTTGGAGAGGCTAAAGTGATGCCACAGAGATGGGCGGTGGTGCCCAGGACAAAGCAGAACCCACGACTAGCTCAGTCCCCCTCCACCTCTTGCAATACATGCTACCGGATAACTAATGGGGTTCCAAGAGGAGAGAGCAGTGCTGGGCGGTGCTCACTGCTTTTGTAAGTTTCGCTTTGAACCTCTCAAAATCCCAGTCCAGCATAATACCCCAGCACGGCTCTCCCTGGTAATTCCTACTTTGGGGAATTGATTACTTTCCCCCAACTCTCGAGAAATGCCACCTCACAGACCCAGACAGGTGATGGACCTAGTCTTCATGCATCAGAAGACAGATTCTTCCCCCCTCATCCCACATTTTATTGTATTTTTGCCCTGCCCAGTGTGGCTCAGTTGGTTGCAGCATTGACCCATAGACTAAAACACTGTGGGTTCATTTTCCAGTCAGGGCACATACCCAGGTTGCAGGTCCAATCCCCTGTTGGGCTGTCTATAAGAAGACAACCAATTGATATTTCTCTCTTGCATTGATGTTTCAGTTTTTCTCTCTTTCCCTCTCTCTTTTCCCCTTCTTCTCTCTTCTCTCTCTAAAAGGAATGGAAAAATGTCCTCGGCTGAGGAAAAAAATATTTCTTTTAAGTCCACCCACGTTTTAGATCCCATATGAAGCCTGGAAGTTGGATTTGAGAGCGGGACTGAAACTACAGCAAAGAACTCTTGCAAAAAAAGAGGTCCCTAAATAAGATTTTTTAAAATAAAGAAAAATGTAAGGCGTGAATTTAAGGGGAAGTAATCATTTCTTAATCATAATAGTGCTCTAAATAACAATCTACTGAAGGCCATTCTCTGTCCCTTTAAAACTCTGCAGTTGGTGGATCCCCACAACCTTCACCTAAGACTCTTTTTATGTGTGTGTGATGACAGTATAACATTATTATCAAAATTTCTCCTGAGCCACATGTGCTTTGGACCACCTTGCCTGCACAAGGGTAACTTGCTGATATCTGCTTTATGGCCTTCCCTGGGTCAGGTGGACAACGACTCTGTCTGCAGTTTGCCATATTCCATCACCTGGACCATGAACTGCTTGAAGCAGGTGTGTGTTCTCAACTCCATACTTCATTTGAATTTCAGCAGTGACTTTGGGCAAGAACTTGATATGCTGCTCAGTCATGTATGGTGGCTGGATGCATCCACACAAGTGGAAGATTCCCCACCGCAGTCTAAAGGGCTTATTTCTTATCCACTGCCTCCTATCAGGGGTCAATTAAAAACATTACCAGACTTTATTTCCATAAATGTGATTACTGGGCTAATTCTTCTAATCAAGAATACTGTGCAACACACAGCAACCTTTGATTTAAAAAATTAGAAAACTTTGCGACATGCACCTAAGGGTAAAAGTTTGAATTCTGACATAAATCAAGGAAAAGGTCAGTATTTTAGAGGCATGATGTGAGTGGAAGAAGTGAGGTTTTCTATAAGCAGAAAAGAGACCACAAAGGCCCTGGCCACTTTTAGGATTGGGGCCTTCATTCTGAATGCCGTCAGGAGCCATTGAAAACACTCAGTTATGCATTTTAGGATACGGTCTGAAAAATGACCTCCAGGCCAGGAAAACTGGAAACAGAGAGACAGGAAGCTGCTGCAGTGAGCAGTAAGTTCTGCCAGAACTCAGATAGTGGCATAGAGATAGAGACGGGCCAATTGATCTTAGGAAGTTCCTGATGTAGGTATTGAGGATTCAGAAGAAGAAAAACTTTGTAACAGTTTCTGATCTTCTGGCCTAGTCAGCTGTCTAAATGATGACATGCACTGAGGCTGAATGACTGCAGGAGAAGCAACTCTGGTAGGGTGGCCAGATTTTTATGCTTGTGGGACATTTTATAGCAGATGTCCAATAGGCATTGAATGTCTGAGCCTAGAGCTAAGAACCACGTTTATGACTGGAGTTCAGATCATAAGGAAGCCATGATCATATGGGGGCTACCTGAAACAATATGGCAGGATGTGGCTCCCTAGGGGATGAAGGGGGGCAAGAAAGAAAGAAGCAGAGGATTAACCTGGAAATAGTGCTAACATTTCAGAGACAAGACACTGAGAAAGACCAAGTAAAAAGCCACAGTAGGGGCTGTCTGTCAGCATGACAGGAACCTATGAGGCAAAGTCCCAGCTGGTCTGTACTAGAGGTCTCAGTTTTGGAGCAGAGTATGCAATTTCACATAGATCTTGGGAGAATGAGTGTGTAGGGCAGAAAAGCTGCATTAACAGCACAGGAATGGAAAAGAGCATGAGTTTAGGGAGTGGAGGGTGCAGAAGATGGAGGATATCCAGTGAAAAAATGCAAGAGTGTCCCCATAATCATGTAGGGAGCCTGGGAAAGGGACAACACAAGCTTTCAGCAGCCCCTCTGCTTGGCCTTCCCACAGGCCTGAGGCACCCTGAGGATGCAAGTTACAGCAGGATTTGCTCCTCCCTGACTCCAGCTTCCACAACTGGCTTGCAGCTCCTCTCCCCCTTGATCCTCAGTATATGACAGTGAGAGGTCCGGGAGGCTCCATTCTTATGTTCGCTGTGTTTGCTTGCTAATCCAAAAATATTCAGAAGCACTTCTCTGTCTTGAG
>VMDR010035683.1:0-10699 GCA_007922815.1 Macrotus californicus | reverse complement strand
CCGGTCTTAATTTACTACCTTTTAGCTATCTTTGTGTCTTCTCTGAAATGTTGTATAGTTGACTTCCTTTTAAATTATTAAGTAAAAATCTCCAGGAATGATACAAACAGTCTTAGGTATACACATGTGAAATCACTTTATAAACTAACTCTCTGGATTTTGATATTATTTGGGGGTAGATTTTACTGAAATGAATATTCTATTAAAAATTAAATATATAGACTCCAGAAACTGAAGTAAAATGGCTTGCAACTCCAATGAAAAAGAATTATCTAATGCAAAAGAAGTGCTTAAAATCTAATAAAGACAGGTGTCTTTTCAAAATACTGAAGAGATTAGGTTTCTTTGTTCAGTGTGGATGTGGAAGTAAAGAGAAGTAGCCTTGGTAATGGTGGGCCAATAGAACCTTAACTCAATACCAACGCTCTTCTTTATTTCTCTATTTACAAGACAGAAACTACAATGGACTTAAGAATAGGTTGAAATTAATTGTAAGGAACTCATAAGGCACTGTGGTTATGATCATCTACCTCCTTCTCTACCTGAGGTCTATCTTAGAAGTTTCTGGTCTAGAGGGTAGGACTTTTGAGAAAGTGGCAAATCTAGCCCACATAAAGAATGGAACTTGACTTGGGACAGGGAGTTAATGTTGGACCCAATACCATATCATCAGCAGTGGGTGAGCTGGATAATTTTTTTTTCTCCCAGATTCAGTTTCCTTAGATACCTATATATTAGAATTGTAGGAGGATTGAAAGAAATGGATATAACATGCTTAGGTGAATGCTGAAAAGTAAAACACTATTTCTTCACTACCTGACTTAGATCCATTATCAGCATGGAAGGCTGACCTCAGAACAGCACCATCAGGGCTCCATTAACAACTGGTTTTTCAGTGGGTTCAGCCAGTGCAGGATTCCAGGAGGAGCTGGGGACATGGGAGAACAGAGGAAGATGGTATTCTCCCTTCCCTTCTGATTTTACACTGAGCTCTGGCAGTGACTGGGTCCCTCCTTACTTATTGCGGTGCTGGTTGTCTCTCCTCCATGTCTCCTGTTCTCACTGGGCTCTTGGAACAACACCATTCCCTTCCCCTATTGCTAGTGATTGGGTGATCCCACACCGCTTGTGGCCCCTTGAGGTGTGTACACCTCTGAAAGTTGTCTCTTTGATAACTTCATTTCTCTTGAACCATCAGAGTGGGATTTTGTTTCCTGCTGTGGACCTAGACCTTTCAAATTTTTAGTTTCAGGAGAAGCTGATTTCATTAAATTTAGAAAATGTCTGAAACCCATGGGGCAGGATTTACATTAATTCAGCAAACATTTGCTACTGTCCAGGCAATAGCAGTATTAAATAATCAGGACACAGTGCCTGCGTTCAGACAGTCCACAGTCTACTTGGGGTAGGGAGTTGGAGGTGCAAGACCAATATTTAAAAGATAAATATTTAAGTGCCAAGAGTATAAGAATGTCTAAAGCTCAAGGTAAAAAAAAGAAAAGAAAATTGTAGGAAAATAAAGTTGAGAATAAACAACACCACAAAGAGATTCCAGTGATTGTAAGGATCACCATCCCATGGAAACCCATCAGGTGGGGATGGTGAGTTATATTTTTTCCCGGCCAAGAAAACAAATGTCGTGTGCAAAGACTGAGAATTATCATATTGGTACATTTGATAAATGCTTTGGGGTAATGGATTACTTGGAATAGTAAGGGTTTGGAATAATTGAGATCAGGCAGAAAGGGGGAGGATGGGCCATGGCAATAGTAAACATCATTGAAGCAGCAGGTAGTGAGGACAGAGAGGTAGTCGGAACCAGGTCACAGAGGTTTTATATGACACTCCGGGAGATGGCGGTGTTATCCCAACAGGTATATTGCAAGCCACTGACTCTTTTTAAGTGATTGAGTTATTCAATCCAATCTGTAGTATTTAAAAAAGAACAGTGGAAGGGATATGAATGATGGAGGAAAGAAGATTGGGGGTTAGGAGACAAGGTGGACTTGCCATCGTCCAGAAAGGAGAGGATGAGAGACTGAGAGAGTGCAGTGCTGGGGGGAAGACAGAGAGAAGGAGACTTACTCCAGAAACTTTTGTAAGTAACATAGATAAAATTCAGTGGCTATCATATGCGAGAGTAGACAAAGACACCGAGAGTGCACATTAACTTCTGACTTGTGCTGGATGTTGGCATCATTGGCTATTAGCTTTGGTGGTAAGGAGAGCTAGTATATTCCGTCTGAATATGCTGAGATGAAATATTTGTGGAAGGGGAAGGTCTGTGTTGTATGGAAACTGAAGCCAATGCAATTATGCAATTTTGGAAGCCCCTTTAAGAAATAGAAAGCAGAAAAAAGAAAGACATAGAGCACAACAGGTAAATACTTACTCTACTAATATGTCTTTGGAAAAACAGCTCTACCATATTTGATGAGAAAGGGGGAATATAGCAGATGTTGTAGTTGAGGGTAAGGTTTGCGTGAAACTAACTAAAATTGAATTACATTATACAAAATTAAACAAAAATGCCCTGGTATCTTCAAAATAGGAGTATCATAAAAATACGAAGAAAGACTTAGAAACTGTTCCAGATTAAGGAAAGTAAATGGACATGATATCGAATGTCATACATAATCCTGGATTTTCTTTTAGTGTAAAGGAACTACTATATATAAAATAAATGGCCTTTATACTATGAAAGTCAACAGTCATGCATGTAGGATTAAAAGAACCTCATGTCTGAAATTTATCCTCAAATGTTTCAGGAGAGCAGGAAAGGGAGATGGAGAGAATAAAGGATTACGTGAATGTAATAAAATGTTAACATTTGGGTATTCTGTATGAAGGGTCCCTGGGAATTCACTGTGTTATTTTTGCAGCTTCTCCACAAGTCTAGAATAATGTCAAAATAAAAACATTGTTTTTAACAGGGGTAAGGTTTTGGAGGCAAATAACCTTGATTTGCATCCTAATTCTGTCACTTTTTAGCTTTGTGCTTTGGTGCAAATTGTTCAACTACCTTCTATTTTACTTGCTTTAGTTAAAATTAGAAACAATTTTATCTATTTGATAGGTCATTGTGAGGATAAACTAAAATGAAATAATGGAATATTTGTAAACCGCTTAGCAAAGTTCCTAGACAAAGTTTTCAGTAAACGACCCCTGTTGTTATTGGAAAACAGTAATTTCCATTGCAGACAGTTGCAAGGGGAGCAATGTCTTTGGGGCATAATCATATTTCAGAATATCTTTTAGGAGAAGGGCATGGAAGTGGCTGAGATTATGGAACATGAACTGGGTGGTGTGGGTACAGGAGAGTAGGTTTGGGAAGAGAAAACACCGAGGTTTGAAAGGAGAGAAAAAATAGGTAATGGGTTGAGGGCAAAGTACAGCCTGATGATTCTAGGCATGGGTGGTGTGGATGGAGTTATCTGGGCTTTAGGTTTCCACCACTGTTATAAAGTTGTATGGGGCCCAAATTGGCAGAAGATCCCAGGCAATTATCTTGCGGGATTTGGGAAGATTCTATTTTGCAAGATCAGGTTAATAAATACTCTTTCAAAAGAAGCTCTATAAATTCTTTCCCACATGCCCAGCAGATATATCTGTGTTGACTCTCTGTAGCTCTGTTTTGGAAAGTCAGAGCTGCAGCGTGCTGAGCAAACTTTACGTACAGGGACAGACGTGGAAAGGAATGCAGCTGTATTGTTTATTCGAGAAGCCCAATCTGATGGTTGTAATTTGCTTTGCTATGTTGTTATTAATTCCTGTGTCTCTCTATATATTATCTTCCTCTAAAAATCACCTGTTAAATATTGTCTTAGTCTCTTCAGTCTGCTATAATAAAATACTGTAAAGTGGTAGCTGATAAACAATAGAAATGTATTTCTCCCAGTTCTGGAGGCTGGAAAATTTAAGGTCATGACACCAGGGGATTTTGTGTCTGGCAAGAGCCAGCTCCCTAGATGGCCTTCTTTTCACTGTCAAGTCATGTGGTGGCAGGAGCAAGAGAGCTCCTTCAGTATTGCTTCACAAAGCCACTGAGGGTTCCACCCTCACGAACCAATCACCCGAAACTTCACCTTTTAATTCTGTCCCCTTGGGTGTTAGTTTTCAACATATGAACTTTCAGAGGGATACAAAGAGACCATAGCAAATATTAAGATTATAGTTTATTCTCTTAATTTTCTAGAATCTTTTACAATGCTTTCTAGGCATTCGGTAATGCTATAGTGTTGATTTTCAAGAAAAAAATCATTGGCCCTGGCTGGTGTGGCTCAGTGGATTGAGCGTGGGATGTGAACCAAAGGGTCACCAGTTGGATTCCCAGTCAGGGCACGTGCCTGGGGTGTGGGCCAGGTCCCCAATAGGGGGCGCATGAGAGGCAACCACATGTTGATGTTTCTCTCCCTCTCTCTCTCCTTCCCTTCCCCTCTCTCCAAAAATAAATAAATGAAATCTTTAAAAAGAAAAAAAAATATTGAATGAATGAGTCAATGAGTTTAAGTGAATGAATAAAGATACAGGAGTAGTTTTAGTATGAAGAGAGTCTTTTAGTGTAATTTATCATTGCATTTTACCTATAAGTCTTTATATTTATGAACTTAATTGTTTTAAGGTTTGGTTTGCAATCTTTGAATGGAGAGAAGAAATAATATGTTCATTTTTGTAAACATGTAATGTGAAGCAAGTCTGCAAAAAGCTGTTACTTTTCCGTAAGAGTATAGGTTCTATGTTAAGAAAAACAGAGTAATAGCATTATTACTGAGTGTAAGACATAAAAAAATGGCATTAATATCCATCTTCATAATGCTTATGCTTTTCCTCTTCTGACTTTTAAAAATTAATTTGATTATAGAACTGTCCTATAGGGTTAATCAAGAATGATTCTGGCTGGTAAAAATAGCGAAGGTATAAATAAATGGAACGGGAATGGCTCCTACCTGGAAATTGTGCTTACAGATCTGCAGGATATTGACTCAGTAGTGTTACACCACCTCACTGTGAGTGCAGTTTCTTAGAATAATGATATGGAGTGTGTACCTAGTGTTCTAATTAAAACCAATGGTCATTCATCTATCTAATTGCAACAATGCCCTCCAGGATGCTTCCACTCCAAATGTGCCATTCTTCTTTTTCCTGAGCAAGTGACTTTAAAACTACCTGGCTTCTCGCCAAGACCTGAAGTGAAAAATTTACTGACTGTGATACTGCACTAGAAACAGCATTATGGAATGAAAAATTAAAGAAGACAGGCAAAGAAGTGAGATTTTCTATCGGGTTTCTGGAGGTATAGCTTATAAGGTTTCAGCATTAGCTGTCATAATATCTAATTTTCTCCACAAATTAATAGAAGTCATCTGTTAATAAGTAAAGACTTTCTAAAATACACTAAAATCCCTAAGCTTCCAAAGTAAGAGAAAAATGAAACTTTAAAGAAGCAGACAGATATTGGGTGTGCTTTGTTATGGATTTCAACCCCGAAGCCTGGGGAAATGCATCCAAGAGCAGCCAGGGCCAGTACCCAGGCAGCCCAAAGATGAATTTACCCCATCCCAGAGTATCCGATGCTAGAATGAAATTCCCTGGGCAACGAACGTGCTGTGGATGATAAGTACATACATGCTATTTCTGTTAGCATATATTGTGTAGTTAGTTTTAATGATGTAGATCATATGTGGGGGCTTGGTTGCAAGAAGCATAGGCAGAAAGTAGTTTTTGATATAAACAATAAGACATCATCACCATCGTCATCAGAATCATGAAAGCTATCATTGCTTTCGTTATTAACTATGTACCAATGACTTACACGTATTAACTCATTTAATCCTCAAAATCACCATATAGCACAGGTGGCAAACACTAGGCCCATGGGCCGAATCTGGCCCTCCACCTTGTTTTATCCTGCCCGGCACCTTGTTTCAATCCAGCGGCAGCGCTGAGCTCCTTGTCCTTAGTTAAGGAGTAGTTACATTTATACAGTCCTAAAGTTACATTCGGCCCTTTGAAGGCAACTGCAAGGCTGATGTGGCCCCCGGTGAAAATGAGTGTGACACCCCTGCCATATAGCATAAGTGCTATTTTTTTAATTCCATTTAAACATTTAAAACTGAGGTAAAGTGAGGTTAAGCCACTTGATCAATGTCATGTATTCAGGGAGTGACAGAGCTGGATTGAACTAAACACAGATTTCTGCACCCATAGTCTAGATTTTATATATATATACACACACATATATATATATACACACACACACACACACATTACTGCCCTTTCCGATTTTTAATTTATACATTCAACAATGAGCACTCTAGTCACATTTCCATTTTTATCTTACAGAACAAATACAAGATATTTGGACTAAGTATGTAATATACTCCATTAGGCAATGATATTATTAATGTGTCTCAAATTGAGCAGTGGCTGTTAAAAACTGGCACAACCACCCTCATACTATACAATTGTAACTGTAGAATGTTTTATAACTTGCACAGCAGGTATTTGCTCAAAATCTTTTCTCATTTCCATCAAACAATCCAAAGATGTTATATCATTTCAATATCCCTCTCCAAATATCTCCCTTCTAATGACCTCTGAGTTTCACTCATAAGCAACAAAAAACAAGCATTTACTGTTTTACTGAGACTCCATCTCAGAATTGTCTTTATGGTGTTTTTCCTCACTTAAGGAAGTCAATAAAGCTCACTTTTGTTACATCATAACAGGTTTCCACGGTTTGGAGATGCAAAATAGCCGGCTGAGACTCCCTCACCTTGGTTTGTTCAAGCACTGATGTTTCAAGGCCATTTGCACTGTTCAGTTCAAGGTTGCCAGCATTCAGTGGAGAGTGAGACACACGTTCAGTCTGAACTCTGCTTTTTTTGAACACAAAAGGTTTCTAGAACACTGATTTTATTTTATTCTGGGAAAGTTAGATTTCACCCATTGTGGCCTTTGTTATTGTAAACAGACATGCCTTTGTGGTAGGCAGGCTCTAAATTGGTCACAATGATCCCCATCTGGTGTGGGGTCCTGTTACCCTGAATGTGGGCTGGGCATACTAGCTTGATTCTAATTAACAGAATATGGCAAAGTGATAGGATATTACTTCCAAGATTAGGTTACAATAAAATTGTGACTTACAGAGAGAGAGAGGGGGAGAGGGAGAGGGAGAGGGAGAGGGAGAGGGAGAGATGGGGAGGGGAAGAGAGAGAGAGAGAGAGAGAGAGAGAGAGAGAGAGAGAGAGAGAGAGAGATTTTCACTCAATTCTAAGTGAAGACAGTTGCCATGTTCTGAGCTGCCCCACGGAGAAGCCCAGGTGGTCCGAATCTAATGTCTGCAGCTAACAGCCCATGAGGCTTCAAGCCTGTCACAGCCACCTGAGTGAGCTTGGACGTGGCTCATTTAAACCTGGAGGAGAGAGTAGCCTCAGCACCCAGCTCCACAGCAACTTCACCAGAGAACCTGAATCAGAGGCACTCAGCTAAGTGATACCTGGATTCCTGACACACAGAAACCGTAAGCTAATGTCTGTCGTTTCTGATTTGGGGCAGGGGGTGACTTGTATATTAATAGATAAATAATACCGATTTTGTGCCGGAAAGTGGAGTGCTGCCGATATAAAAGCCTAAAATGTGTTGGTGCTTTTGAAACCAGATAGTGAACTTTGAGGGGAACATTCGTGAAAGCCTGAGTACCTTGAACTCACTTGTAGTAGAAATATGGACTTTGCAGATGCCACCAGTGAGGCTGAAAAAGAAGTGAGGAACGTGGTGTCGGCAATCACATGGGAGAGGGGGGTTCTTGTTACATAGTAACGAGAAGGTCAGGAACTCTGTTGCCAGTGGTAACATGGGAAGTATTGTGTTGGCCAAAAAGTCCTTTTAGTTTATTCCGTAAAATAAAAGACATTTTTCATTTTCACCAATAACTTTATTGATTTGGATATTTTGAGTATGTCGGCTATCTCCTGCTATTGGCTTCTAGTGGGTAGAGAGGCCCAGGGAGCTGCTAAACATCTTCCAGGGCATAAGACAGCCCCACAGCAAAGCATTGTTTGGCCAAAATGTCGGTAGTACCAAGAAACTTCGCAAACCACTTTTGGCATGTTCCATCAGTCACAGCATCTTGTCCATACACTGCACAAGTCTTTTTTTTTTATGTTTCAGTTTCGCTTTTACTTTTCTTGAAATAATAAAGCATAGTACTCTGAAAATGTTGTGTATCTTCTTCCATCTTCAATATTAAAATGGTTGCACAAAATTTCACCGGTCCTGATAAGTTGATTTTTAAACGCACACTGATAGGACAGCTGTCACAATACATTCTAACAAAATTGTTTCAAAGGAAATTAATGACAACTAAGCACTACTAGAGCTGTCATACAGGAAAAAAAACTAAACAAACTTTTTGGCCAACCCAAAAGAAAATATGCCCTATGAACAGGGGGCTCTAGCTGAGGAGACTTGCAAGCAATTTTTGGTGATGCTATTGGTATTCTTTTGCTGCTTAGAATAAAATGGGACCGGGGAGAGGTGAGGGGAGAATGTTAAAGGGAACCAGGCCTTGATGTTTCTTGAAAATTCTCTACTTCTTCCGGATGGCAGGGGATATTAAAATTACAAAACATATTCTGAGCAAAAGTTGAATCCCTGGTGGTGGCAGGAAAACATGACTTAGGGAGAAAACCAAGGGTGTGTGACTCTAAAATCTTTCATTACAAGCTCAGTCAGAGCAAAGGAGAAGCCCTGAGAGTACTACTCAGTCATGCAAAAGGCCCAGCAGCGTGTCTCACAGGTTCTCTCAATGATGACTAATAAACTAATCACAACAACAAAAATCCCCACAGCAAACAACTTGTATGTTTTAGAGATTTATGAATGTGACTTGTCGAATGTAGTGAACCACAAAGAGATTCATAGGATGTTCACAAAGTTTTTGAGCAAACTAACTATATCAACAGACATGCTGCCAGCTGGGACTCAGAAGAATAGGCACAGTACAAATAAAAGGTAGCAGTTGGGTCCCCCAAATTTTACCACAACACTATCCACACAGCAAGGAATAAATATTAGAGGTATTCTTTTCAGCTCGTTTTTCTTATAGATTTTCAATGTGCTTAACCTACACACTGAGGATTTGCCTTCGTCAAGGAAGGGATAACTGGTGCACTCTTATTATGGTAAATGATACCTACCCCTCAGTAGGATGCTGTGGTTCCATGGACATGAAACTTTTACTTGTTTCCCTCATTGAAACCTAATGGGTGTCTGCAGTGTAATTGGCAGAAACTTTAGGAATCCTTTTTTGGACATGTCTCATTGAAGCATGTGCCCAGAAATTTATAAAATGAAGCGACCATAGGCTGTTCTGGAAAATTACTCAGAGCAAATAGGGATTCACTTTTTAAGCATGCCATCTGGGTGATGATTTCTACAGTGGGAATTAGATTGTGTTATTTGAAAAAAACCAGAACCATACCATTCATCTTACCTTCAGTTTTAAATGATACTTTCACAGCTCCAAAAACATGTCTAAACTACTTGGCCCAAGTGATATCAGGACATCTAGTAGCTTTAGACTTTCTATTAACAAATCAAGGTGGGATCTCTGTCATTCCCAACAGTGTGTGCTGCGTTTGAATAAGTCCTATGAGTCAGATAAAACACTGCTCCGAACTGAAGGAGGTGGCCACTTGGCTCTCCCAGTAGATACAGGTTCTGGACATACTCGCTTGTCCAGCGCTCAGTAACCTTTGCCCATGGTTTTAAAGCATTCTACAAAGGCCAGTGGGCTCTTCTTTTTCTTCTTGGTATACATCTGCACTCTTAAATGCAGCTCTGCAGCCACTGTCTTATCAGATGACCTGACAATCATTCTTTAACAAAAGATGCATGCTGATAGGACAGCTGTCACAATACACTCTAACAAAACTGTTTCAAAGGAAGTTAATGACAACTGAGCACTAAAGGTTAGCATGAAAGGTTAAACTCTTGTTTGGCTCTAAATTGCTTCCTTTTTTTTTTAAGATGAGGACATCAGAGATTATGACAGTGCTGTAGATCAGAATGAAACTGCTTTTGGTGCCAACTGTATGGCCTGCCCAGAAGATGCCCAAAGGCTAGTGTAACTGAGGACTGGAAATCCACCCCACACCCATTATCAGTTATGCAGATAGAACCATAGAGTATCATGATTTACATAATACGCGCAGAACCTCACCTAGTTCCACAATCCCTTGTCTTAAGAAATCAACCCATTCAAAGACTCACCTGCATGCCTGTATCCAAAACTAAGGATTTCTGCCCAACCCATGAGCAATAAAAATTGTGAGGAAATGCTAATTTATAAGATTCCCTATATTCTCTCGCTAAAGTAAGTGAATAAAATCCAATGTGTTTAAGTCAACAGATTTCTTTGTTTAAGGAGTAGGATTCTTACTCTGTGTCACTAGAAATATTTAAATTTAATTTACCTAGTCAATGTCTAAATTATGCTTTTTAAAGTTCTAATGCATCTTTGATTGTCATTGTTAGGTATTGTGATTTTTCTTGGCATTTTGTTTACAAAGAAGTTCAAATAAGTAGTGACAAGTGCCTCATGTGGTGCAATAGAAATACTGAGAGCTTTTACTTCAAAAAGTTTACCATTTTGTTAAAACAAAACAAAACAAAGACGTGGGAAACAATGACCAAT